>PVLC010006614.1:0-68360 GCA_004027655.1 Graphiurus murinus | reverse complement strand
AAAAAAAAAAAAAAAAAAACCAAAAACCAAAATCAAAAGAAAAAAGATTAAAAAAATAAATAAATAAATAAAAAATAAACCCAATATCTACAAATAGCAATCAGTGAAACCAAAGCTCTGCTAGTTCATAAGCACGGAGCTTAAGTTTTCACGTGTGTCTTTGGCGTTATTTATTTATTTATTTATTTTAATTTGCTCTGTCAGTGCAGGCAGAGAGTTGCCCACTGCTAGTTTATGTCTCTGGGTTCTCCACTGGGTCTGGCTGTGTCTCTGTCTCTGCTTTTTGCTTTAGCAGTCTAAAAGCCAGGCCTTTCCAGATACCCTGTGAACACTGGGTTCCTCCGCCCTTCTGGCCCTGTCTAGGCTCTAGCAGGGCAGATGGCTGAATCTATCCTTTGTTTTGTGAGTCCCGCACCCTGCACCCAAGGTGCGCGTAGCCCGACTTAAGGTTCCCTGCAGCTCGGCCTGTTGCCGTTCTGATGGCTGGGGGCGCAATCGGACGTCCCCGGATATGTCCCGCTGGAGTTTAGGCTGATCGCACCACACGCTCCCGTCACTGTGTCCAGTAGCAGAATGCCCCGCCTGGGTGGAACGTGGGGGTCTGGGGGTGCCCACACCACGCCCGGTCCCCAGGTCCGCCGCGGTGCCCAGCCCTCAGAACTGGGCTCACCTCTGCAGTCCCGGGTCCCAATTCCAGGAGCCCGCAGCCCTAGGTCCGATGTCAGTAGCCCGCGCCGCGCAGAGGTGCTGCCTGGAGTACTTCCTTGTTTCCAGACCAGCTCTCCGCGGTCCCTGGGTCTGCCGGAGTGCCTAGTTCTCGGGATCGGACTCACCTCCACAGCCCCGGGTCTCCTCTCCGCCAGTGAGCCCCGGCTCACCTCCGCAGTTCCCAGTTGCAGCTCTGCCGAGCCTGCGGACGGGCCGGAGGCCGGCGGCCAGCACTCGCCTGCAGTCCCGCCGAGGTGTTGTATGGAGGACTCCTTTGTTTCCCAGACTGGCTATCTGAGTTTTCTTCCGTTGTGGTTCATCTTTCGCCCCTTTTTGTTGCTTTTTTTTTCTTCTGTAAAGAAGCTGGTTTTGGGGCAAATTTGGTTTGAAAGAACAGCGTCTGGGGAGAGGTATTTCACTCAGATGCCATCTTGTCCCCTCCTCCCCTGTAAGAACTTCTCAGTGGCTTACAATGACAAACATTTACTTCTCACTCAAATATGCACAGGCTGTCAGTTGGGTCAGCTTTGCTTCCTGTTTTCTGCTTTGCATGGGGAGGGTAAAGTGCAGCTCCTAACTATCCTACCTGGGGAGACTCTTGGAAATGCCATGCCAGGAAACGCCTCTTAACATCTTCTGCTCAGGAGCAGCAGACATCATTAGGCAAAGCCAGTCACATGGCCAAGCCTAACATCAATAGAGTAGGAAATAGGATCATCCCCAATACAGTGGAGCAGTAAATATTTGAACAAATTTTAGTTGTAATCTGTTTGTTTAATATATATTATTAAATATAACCAAATCTGTTATTCCACAGATGTTTTTTTCTAAATTACCTACATAAAAATACAAATCAATCTAAAAAGTAATTTTAAGAAAACAATGGTACATTTGGTATGAAGATAGGACAAACAGCATGTTGGTGACATGTGAAGGACCAACTGGAGTTTGCAAAACAACACACTAAAACGTCAGGTGGCATCTCTTTACCTGTCTTAGTAAATAGGGCACATTCAACACAAATCATTATTTGTTGATATAGAAAACAACCTTGGCTCAGGATTCTTGTTACATGCATTGGAGATTGTCTGCCTGCACTTTAGATATAGAAAGAGATCAATGAATTGATCACTGAATTGTGTGACCCCCAAATTCATATATTGAAACCCTAACTCCCAATGTGCCTATTTGGATATAAGCCTTTTTTTTTTTTAATGGTACTGGGGATTGAACTCAGTATTCTACCTCCAAACTACACTCTGAACCCTTTTCATTTTTTTACTTTGAAACAGTCTTGCTAAATTGCTGAAGCTGCTCTCGAACCTGTGATCCTCCTGTCTCAGCCTCCCAAGTAGTGGGATTACAAGCTTGTGCCACCATTCCCAGAAGATATAAGCCTTTTAGAGAGGCAATTAAGTTTAAATAAAGTAATAAAGGTAGGTCCTTAATCCAACAGATGAGGTGCCCTTGTAAGAGGAAGAAGAGACATCAGAGTGTGGTCGCTCTATCTCACTCTCTCTTTTTATACACAGAAGAGACACTGTGAGGAAATAGCATCAAAGTGAACTTCTACAAGCTAGGAAGTGAAGCCTCACAGAAATGGAATGTTCTGGCATCCTGATTTGGACTTCCAGCCTCCGGAACTGTGAGAAGATAAATTTCTGTTTTCAAACCACTCAGTTTATGGCATTTTGTTATGGCAACCCAAGTTAATATAGAGAATAATAAACAAGCATCTATAGAGCACCAATTATATGTAAAACTGTTGTGTTAGAAACTGTAGATGAGACAGAAATAAATCACGTATGTGCACTATTCTCAAGGGAAGTTAAAGGATGTACATAAATAATGACAATTTCTGTTTGCATAGAAAGATAAATGCAGTGAAATTCCTCGGAGTTCAGAGGGGGAACTGGTGGGATTATGGCAGGATTAATAGCAGAGATGCCATTTATCTTTGGATAGAGTTGGATAAGTAGAGCAAAGGGAAGGTCACATTAGAGGTGAAGGCTGAGAAGACACAAAGGCACAGAGCTGGAAGAGCTTGGGTGTGACTCAGAGTTGTAGAAGAGGACACTAACTAGTTAAGACAGTGTGAAAGGGCTCAGGTGCCCTAGCCAAATCCACAGTTCTTACCCTGTGGGCACTTTGAGAACATTCCTCATAAGCTGGAGGGCGAATGATCATATCTGGAGTTTAGAAGAGTATCTTTTGGTTGTGGAGTGTATTGCATAGAGGAGATATGTTTGGTAAAGGAAGGAGTAAAGAAAGGAAGGGAAGAAGGAGGAAGGGAAGGAGGGATCTCAATAAGAGACTTTTGTGATTCCTAGGTACAGAGCATAGAGGGCCTAGGCTTCAATAGTGAGGCTGGAGAGAAAATGGAGTCGAAACACAGACTAGACTGGTGTGCAGGCAAGGAAGACGGAAGGATCCGAGTGATGCTGGAGACAGGAGGCACTGAGCAAGGCTCCCCCTGGAACAGTGTTTCTTATCTTCTTTTGAATTAGGACCCTTTTGGAAGAAATCCTGACCTCCACACAGAAAAGAAGAACAAAACAAAACAAAACAAAAAACATGTGCATGCACACACATACACACACACACACACACACACACACACACACACACCATTTTGCCTTCAGCTTTAAGTGATTCATAGACCCCTTAAAGTCTCTCTGTGGGTCCAGGTATTAAAACCTAGAAGCTGGTTCAATGGTTTTGTTTTTAATGAAACCCTTGACATCAGATTCTCTTCCTATGCTTACCACTGTCTCCTAAAAACTGAATACAGCCAATATTTTTCTGGAAACTGAAGCTTCTAATTAATCAGAATTTTTCTACCTCTATACTCTCAATTCTTTATAGTTATACTTAGTAGAGACCTAAGAGGGGCAGAGAGTGTGGCCCACAATACAGAGCTGATAGTTTCTCGGGAAGACCTTAGCTAACAATCTAGAAATCTTCCAGTCACTGCCATGGACTGAGGGCCTCCTTAAAGAAGGAGCAGCACCTGGTGAGTGAGGGGACAGGGGGCCACAGCGTGAGCTCAGGGCATGTACCTCACATGCCTTGGAAAATGAAAAGGATGACAAGGATGTGAGGTGGCAGCATAACACACTCCACAGCCTCCCCACCAAGCAGCCCCTGGAAGGCCACATCCTCCTGCCCCCTCACCACCAGACACCTTTCCATGACAGGCAGAGAGGTGGATCAGCCCCAGAGCCTCCAGTTGACTCGGTGTCTCTAGCTGTGGTTGACCGTGTGGTACAATGAGCTATGGGAGCCACCTCTGGCTGCCCACTGTCCCCAGCTCTACTGGCACACTAAAATCATATATGGATCTCAGGTGGAAGGAGATGAGCACTCATGCTTTACCCTAGACTAATTGAAACAAAACTCCTCCTGGCGGGACTCTGCCTCTATATTTCTTCCAATCATCCCAGGAGATGCTGATGTAGAGTCAGGGGTAAAGAAACCAAACCAAGCCCCATATGTGGCTAAATGACAATAACCCACTCAGGGCTGAGGCCCTGAGCAAGTCCTGCCAGCTACCTCTGGCCCAGTTCTCTGAGGGGTAGTCATCATACCCCGGCATTTCTGGAAACTTGGAATGTTTTCATTTTATAATTTTTTTTTAAATAAGGAAGATAATATTTTTTCCTAAGGATGGATCGATAGGTAGACAGATAATCACCAAAATGTTGAGGATTCACTTGGAGGCAGTAGGGTTATATATAATTTGTTTGTATGTTACGTTTTCTATGGGGATGTTGTTGTGATGTTATACATTTTTAATAAGGATTTTTACATGTTTTAAGGATGTTTTACATTTTATATAGGAAGTTTGCATTTCTAAGCAAAATTTAATCAACTAGTATTATTTAGAAGGGATATCTAGAAATAACTTTTTTTTTTTTTTTTTTTTTTTTTGCGGTACTGGAGATTGAATTCAGAGGCATTCTACCTCCGAGCTATACCCCCAGCCCTATTTTTTATTCTTTATTTTGAAACTGAGTCTCACTAAGTTGCGGAGGGCCTCACTAGGTAGCTGAGGCTGGCCGCGAACCCGGATCCTCCGGTCTCAGCCTCCCGAATGCTGAGATTACAAGCGTGCGCCACCACGCCCGGCTGAAATAACATTTTTATAATGTGCTTTTATTGGTGCATTATAGTTTCACATCAGAATGTAAATCATGTTGACAATGGCATACGTGCACACGGCACTTGGTGGTTCACCCTAGGAATAACTTTCAGCAGGAATATGCAAGGAGTCCCAGAATCCTGAATCATGTTCTATGAGAAGCTTTCTGTTAAAAAGGAATTCTTGAGCCAAAAGAAGGTGACTTTGGTTGGAATTGGGGACAATAAAGAAGAAGAAAGATGAAAGAGAGATAAAAGTCAAGAAAGGAGAGAATGACAGAAAACCTAAGTAGTCAGCCCTGAAGAGAAGGTGAGATGGGTGAAGAAAAAGGAAGATTGGAGGGGGGCACAGTGGTGCTTGCCTGTGCTTTTTGGGAGGCTGAGACAGGAGGATCACAGGTTCAAGACCAGCCTTAACAATATAGCAAGAACCTCAGAACTTAGCAAGACCCTGTTTCAAAATAAAAAACAAAAATAAAAAGGGGATGGGGCCATAGTTCAGAGGTATAATGCCCAAATTCAATCCCCAGTAAAAAACAAGAAAGAAAGAAAGAAAAAAAGAAAGATAGATAGATAGATAGATAGATAGATAGATAGAAAGAAGAAAAATGGAGCTTTACACACAAACTCTTTAAATTGTGGGTGTGCCTTTCAAGAATTAAAATTTCTGCTCAACATGGTGATGGCTTCAAGCCAGAGGTTAGTGGAAAGTTTGACAACCACAGCAACATAGGTCTGGAATCGTGAACTGAACACTGAGCACAGAAAGTGACTTAATCCAGATCTCAAAGGAAATAGCCCATTTATCTCAGTGCTGCCCCCTCAGTCAAAACCAAGCTGATGAAAAATCAAGGTCAGCACTTGTGAAAGGACGTGTTAAAGCCAAACCGGAGAGAAGCACATTTGAAATTAGGAGAGGCATTTAAGTGGTAAATAGAACAGGAATGATGGACAGAGGAAAGAGAGTTGGAAAAAAATATATACATCTGATGGTCATTATTTTACTCTTTAAATTACTTCAGGACTATCTGGCATGTGTCTAGTTTGAGTTAAAAATTTCCAATCTAAAATACAGAAGCAGCGAGGAAAGTTAATGGTGACAGCTTTATCCTTTGAAGTTTAAATCTAACCATCAGCAATCCATGGCCATCAGCCTGTCCAGTGGCTGGGCCCTTTCTCTAAGACATGTCCTTTTGACACGAGTGGCACAAACAGGACTTCTAACCCAGTTAGAGCAGCTCTGGAGCTGGCTCGCTCTGTCTTTGCACAGAGGGAACATTTGCTGAAAGCTGACACTTCACCCCTGGAAGCAGAACAACGGCTGCAGCTCTTGGGCACCCTTGTCCCCAGAGACTCTCTCCCTTGTCATGGAGTTGTCAGTGAACTGTCCCTGGCTGACATTTGAACCGCTGGCCTTCCATATCAGCAGAGAGCAGCGTAAATTGGAGCTGAGAGGCTCTCTCCAGATCTTCTGGCTACCTCGAAGAAAAAATTCTTAGTGCCCAATTAAAAATGCCTCCAGAGAGGAGACTTCCCTTGGCCTGCCTTGCCCTCCTCACTCAGAGCTGGGAGCTGCTCCAGCCTGTCCTAAGAGAACTCCAGATACAGATAGATACATGGAATCAGGGGCAGGTGTGAGTGTGTGTGTGTGTGTGTGTGTGTGTGTGTGTGTGTGTGTGTGTGTGTTAGAATGCATTTTGGGGGAAAAACAGATTACTCTTAGTATGATATCCTTTTTAAGAATGTAATACTAGTATGATAGGCCGTTTAATATCATAATAGCATATTCTTTTTAATATAATACTAGGAGTGTCTTAGTCCATTCAGGCTGATAAAACAAAATACCATAAACTAGGTAGGTGGTGAAAAATAGCAACTAATTTTTCACAGTTCCAGAAGCTGGGAAGTCCAAGATGCAGACACTGGCAGATTCCATGTGTGGCGAGAGCCTGCTTTCTGGTTCACAGATGATGCCTTCTTGCTATGTCCTTAAATTGTGGAAGGGGCCAGGAAGCTGTATGGCATCTTTTGGTAGCACAAACCCCATTCATGAGAGTTTTGCCCTGGAGACCTAGTCACTTCTCAAAGGCCCACCTCCGAGTACCATTGGTTATTAGGCTTCAACATAGGAATTTTGGAGTTATACAAACCCTAAGACCATAGAACCCAGTCTAATGTTGGGTTAACTCCCTGCCACAAAGCATTATAGAAATCAGATGGGATGACAGTCTGTTTATGGTCCTCTGTGAAGCCAATAGTAACTCTGAGCTGCAGGACTGGATGGGGCATTAGACACCAGCTAATTTGACATCCCATGTGATACTCAAAACCTCTGGAATGTTCCCCTGGCACTCTGACAATCCAGCCTCTATTTAACATCTCCATTAATGGCAAGCTATCATCTCCCACTATGGCCCAGCTCGGGACAGCTGTGAGTGTTGGGAAGCCCCTCCTCCCCTGTGCCTCCAAGGCTGGGTCAGATGTTCAGCCTAGTCCTTCCGTCACCTGCGTGGCCTCCTCCTGACTTTGCCCACTGCATTCTAGATGTTCATTAGCATCCTGGGCTCCACCCCTGCCCTCTCCATGCCGAAAACTCCTTGAAGACAAGCACCATGTCCCTCTTCAGCATTGCCTCCACAGCACAGAGCACACGACATTCACTAGGTAATCAGGAGCTATTGTTGAACAAGTGCAGGAATGAATGGTGGGAATGGGTCAGCATCCTGCTGTTCACCAGATGGGGCTGGAGGAGCACCGACGACATCTGGTTAATAATACTCAGCAAATGTGTGAGCAGCCCTCCTGCCTCTGGTGACTCCGTTTTCTCATCCACAACAAGAGGGGTTTGGACTCCAATGCTCCCCACCAGGGACCACACTGACCCTCCCTAGGAGGTGTAAGGGAATCAACAGGAGTCATTTGGTTATCACCAGGCTTCTCACTTGGATGCTACCGACAGAAGCCAGAGTCTTAAAAGGTCCTTCAATGTCTGGGACAGTCTAGCACAGCAACGAATTGTTCACTGCCACCCCTGCCCCCATCACATATCCACAGCACCCCATGGAGAAGTACTGTGGCATAGATACAGTGCGTGAATCATGAAACCAAGGCCCTAATCCAAACTCTTCCATTAACTGGTTGTGTGGTCATGAGCATACTAATTAGCCTCTCTGTGCATCAACTTCTTTATCTGTCTCACGAAGATTAAAAATTGCCTGATGTTTTACCCTCCCCCCCCCAGTGTAAAATCAAATAATCATGATGGACACCCTACAAAAAATGTAGGAATGCCACCACCAACAAGAGGCCTCCTCACGGTCACATGAGGAGACAAGCAATTGGTGTGAGCATTTTGACAAGTAGAAGTGTCTATCCACAGAGTGCTGCCCAGAAGTGACATCCATTAGGTCCCTGATTGTGTGCACAGACCCTGACCCTGTGTGCATGATGGGAAGGACAGGAGAGAGACCGAAGACAACAAGGGAAGGTCCAGCTCCACCTCTGCTGGGGATTTCTTCCTTCGGGACTCATGCCCCTACCTCCCCCTGGTTGTGTTTTCATCTCCCTTAAGCAGGATGTCATTTCCCCCAGGGTAGAGATGCTGTGTACTCATCTTTACCACTCTTATCCTAGTGCTAAGGACAATTTGGACCCCAGTAAACACTTGACATGCATTTACAGAATGAAGGAATGGATGCATGCCTGGATAAATTTTGCAGACTTAGTGCAGGTATCACCTCCCCCAGAAGGCCGTTCCCACAACTCTTCCATGCCCATAACGCCCGGGTTCACATGCCAGGCACGGAGCTAACTGGCTTACATGAAATTCTCTGCTCATCTGTTTGTCTCTCCACCAGCCTCTGAACCACGGAAGGATCATGTCTTACTCATGTTTCTATCTTCAATACCTTGGACACTGCCTTGCTCATAGATCAATGAGGCAAACTGCACTGAACTAAGCCATGGCCACAGCCCACCCACCCAGACTGGGGAGAGGATGACCTGCTCACATTGTCAGCAACCCCTGCAGCCCCAAAAGTCTTTAGTAGGGAGTAGCAAATGTGGCTGGCTGACACCAAGTCGTCAAGTAGGCAGCCACCTGGAAATTGAGGATAGGATTTCTGAGATTCCCGGCATCTGTTACAAATGTTCAGGATTTCCCTTTTCCTTTTAATGAATAGATATGTTCCTAGAGAAATGCATATAAATTAAGACTTTGCCCTTTTAGATGGAAAACTATTTAAAATGCAAATTCAGAATTAACTCGGAAAGATTTAATCTTTCAGATTAAAAGATTGAAAAATATTTTCAATAGCTATTTGGTGCCAGACACTATACTAGGTACTTTGAAATTTGTTACCTCACAACAGCCTAAAACATAAGCATAGTCATCCCTGGGTATCCTCAGTGGATCAGTTCCAGGACCCCCCCTTCCTCTTTCCAGGGTACCGAAATCCTTAGATGCTCAAGTGCTTTAGATAAAATGGTGTAGTATTTGCATGTAACCTATGCACATCTTTCTGTAACCTATGCACATCTTTCTGTATACTTTAAGTCATCTCTAGATTACTTCGAATACCTAATACGATGTGAATGCTATGTAAATAACTGTTATGCCATATTGTTTACAGAATAATAATGAGGGAAGTCTGTACATGTTCAGTACATTTGCAATTTTTTTCCAAATATTTTCGATCCACAGTTGATTGGATCTTGGGAACATGGAGGGCCAACAATTGTTTTAAATAGACCCACAGAACTGAGACTTAGAATGACTAAGTAGCCAGTCCAAGTCCTCGTAGCTGGCATGTAGCATAATCTGGGTTAGCATCCATAAACCCAAGTTCTGTGTGTCTTCATGGCACCACTGGAACCCAGCAGGAATCACCCCTAACATGCCAGCTCTGTTGGCTAGAATTCTTGCATATTGAGCTTTCTGGGAGAGAAGCTCCCAGAATTCCTTAAGTCTCTTCATTGTGGCTTTCTATCTCCACAACTCAGCTCTTTAACTGCCAACAGGGGTTTATCACCATGAACCAAACTAGCAGAGTAAAACATAAGGCCATTCCTACTGGAACAACAGAGCATCTGTACTGCAAGCCCTTTATAATAAAAATGAGGTGTACAGGAAGATCAAAAGCAATTTGGATTTAAATCATTGTTGGCTTTATTGGCTTGTGGGCCAGGGCAAATCAGCAAATAGACGAACATCTGCCTTCCTTAAAAATTGTATGAAAAATGTCACTACTGAGCAAAAATCAAACCTCCACAAAATGGACTATTTTGACTATGAATGGCTGTAACAATGATCACATTGTCTGCAAGTTCTGGCCGTACGTTATTAAGCCTTTTTCAGAGAATGAGTTTCAGTAAGTGAAGGTTTTATGGGATTCACTTCAAGCACAAAAACCTTAGAGATGTCTCGGTTGAGATTCTTCACTGGTTGTGTTTTAGCAAGCCAAAGATGAAGTGGTAGATAGGACTTAAGAGATAAGTTCAAATTTACTTTGGAATTCACTGTTGTTGAAATGCTTGTACTAATACAATAATGCAGACCTTAAATCTAACATAAATGCCATATTCCCTTTAAGCTAACCCTAAGCCTTCCTGTTGTTCCTCCTGCAGCATTCAGAGTAGTAGGACAGCATAGTGCAGTAAGCCCTTGTCCATCTCCGAGGTACTCTCTTCCTTGTACAGAAAGTGCTATGACCAACTCTTGGCTTTACCTTTCTGTTAGCCAGCTTTCTGATACTGCAATAAATGCTTGTGGCAAATAAACTTCTAAAGAAAAAGGGTTTATTTTGGCCCATAATTTTGGAGGGTTCAGTCGATGACCGATTGGCTCCATTGCTTTGTGCCTATGGCATGCTAGCATATCATGTAAGGCATGTGATGGAGCAAAGCTGTTCACCTCGTGGACATAAAACAAAAGAAAATGGAAGAGTAAGGGACTGGGGTCCCACTATCCCCTTCAAGAACACATCTTTGGTGACCTAAGTCTTCCTATTGGGGCTCCACCTCTTGCAGGTTCCACCGCCTCCCAATAGTGTCAAGCTGGGGACTGAACACATGGGTCCTTCAGTGGCAGTCCAGATCCGAACTGTAGTCACCTTTTATTAGTTGTGTGACCTAGTGCAAGTCAATTACCCCTTCCAGGCTCAGTTTCCTTACCTGTAAAATGGAGATAATACTACCTACTTCAGAATGTTGTTGTAAGAATAAATGAGAAAACATACATCAAAGTACCTGGAATGGCTATGGAAACTTAGGGCATCCTTTGCTTCAAAAATTATGGGATGCAGCCGGGCATGGTGGCGCACGCTTGTAATCCCAGCATTTGGGAGGCTGAGACCAGAGGATCCGGGTTCGCGGCCAGCCTCAGCTACCTAGTGAGGCACTCCGCAACTTAGTGAGACCTGGTTTCAAAATAAAGAATAAAAAATAGGGCTGGGGGTGTAGCTCAGAGGTAGAATGCCCCTGGGTTCAATCCCCAGTACCGGAAAAAAAATTATGGGATGCAAAGTAATGATACATAGGCAACTAAACGTTGTACAGCTTCTATGACAAATTAACTGCAATGGTTCCTGTTGGACTTGTATATGGCTGGTTCTTGGGGCATGTGAATATGCCTGTGTTGGTCATCTTCATCCTCTCTGGGGAGAAAAAGAGTTTAACTTGTGACTTATGGAGATAGTCTTGGTAATGGTTAAGAGCATGTGCTCTGAGGACAGAATGTGTAGGTGTAAGTCCTCATTTGTCTGCATACTTGCAGCCTTGGGCACACCCCCTACCTTCTTTGTGCCACAGTGTCCTTATCTGTAGAAGGAGGGAAATAATTTGAGGTTGTTGGGAGGACTGGTTAATCCATGTTATAGTTTGGACTTGGAATGTCCCTAAAGGTTCATGAATTAAAGAGTTGGTCACCAATACAGCAGTGTTCACAGGTGGGGTGTTGAGGAAGTGATTGGATCACGAGGACTCTGATCTCGTCAGTGGATCAATCCATTGGTAGCTTCATCATTAGAACGGAGGCGGTGGAAGCTGGAAGAGGTGGGGCCTACTTGAAGGGAGTGGGTCCCTGGGGGTGTACCCATGGGAACTGTATCTTGTTCCCAATGCTTTCCTCTCTTGCTTTATCCTGGCTGCCATGATAAAGTAGCTTTCCCCTGACACACACTTCCGCCATGATGTTCTGCTTCACCTATGCCCAAAGCAATGGAGCCAGTCGACCAGGGACGAAACCCTGAACCCAGGAGACAAAGTAATTCTTTTCTCCTCTCAATGGATGTCCTCAGGTATTTTGTCACAACAACAAGAAGCTAACATAGAAAACTGGTGCCTGTAAGAGGGGCCATATCTATGACTGTAATTAACCATGTGGTTCAGAAGCCTTTGAACCAGTTTGTGAGCAAAGTTTGGAAAAGTTTGGAGATGCAGCTGAAGAAGTCCTAGAATGTTATAAGCAGAATTTAGTGGACAGTTCTGGTGTGAACTCTGAAGACCAGAAGGCCGATAGGAATACGGACAGTGAAAACTCTGATCACTAGGTTTCGGATAGGAGCAATGACTATATTAGCAAAATATATTATAGATTATAACAGAGATTGGAAAGCAGTACTGTGGACCCTTTGTATCCATAGGTTCTGCATCTTTATATTCAACAAACCATGGATTCGAAATATTTGAAAAAAATTACATCTCTATTGAACATAGACACACTTTTTTTCCTCCTTGTCATTACTCCCTAAACAATCCATATAACAACTATTTACAGTGTCTTTGGTAGTATCAGTAGTCTAGGGGTGGTTTAAAGTATATAGAGGAGGTGCGTCAATTTTATACACACTATTAAATCTTCCACAAGGGACTTCCATGGATTTGGTATCTGTAGGTGAAGGGATGACTGCGTACTCTAGTATTTGATTGCACAAGCTCAGGAACCAGACCAGAACCAGACTTCCTGAGTTTGAAACCCATCTCTACCACCTCCTAACTGTGCTTTTGAGAAAGTTATTTAGCTGTTTAATTCTCTTTTTTATTCAGTTCCCTATTGCTATGGGCTGACTGTGTCTCCAAAAATTCTTATGTTGAAGTCCCAACCCCCACATGTGATAGGGACTCAGAATGGGACTGCAGTTGGAGACAGGGCCTTTAAAGAGGTGATTCACCTAAATTAAGGCTGTAAGTGTGGACCCTGATTCATTCTGACTGGTGTACTTAAAATAGGAGGGAATTTGGACACAAAAAGAGATACTAGGAATGTGTTGGCATAGAAATAAGACCATGCCAAGAGGCAGTGAGAGGGTAGCCATCTGCAAGTCAAGGAGACAGGCCTCAGAGGAAACAGAATCCGTCAGTATTTGGATCTTGGACTTTCAGCCTCAAAATAGTCAGGAGCTAAATGTCTCTTTCCCCTCCTCCTCTTCTTCTTCATCTTTGTCTTCTTCTTTCTTCTTTTTGTGGTACTGGGGATTTAGCACAGAGGCTCTTTACCACTGAATCCCATCCCCAGGTATCTCCATTTTTTATTTTGAGACAGGGTCTCAATAAGTTGCCCAGCCTGGCCTCAAATTTGCAATCCTCCTGCCTCAACCCCTAGAGTATCTGGGATTACAGGCTTGTGCCACCATGCACAGCTAAATTTCTCTTCTTTAAGTCACGTATTCTGTAAAAGTTGGTTACAGCAGTCCTAGAAAATTAATATACTGTTCTATAAAATTAAAGTTGAAAATAGTACCTACTTCATAGGGTTGTTGTAAAGTTCAAATGTTGAGTCCATGTAAGATAAATGTTACTTTTCCTGGGGCATAGTTAATACTCAATAAATGCTATTATAAGCCAGGTGTGGTGGCACACACCTGTAATTCTAGTACTCTGGAGGATCAGCAATTTTGCAAGACCCTCAGCAACTTAGTAAGACCCTGCTTCAAAAGAAAAATAGGGCTGGGAGTGTGGCTTGGAGGTAGAATGCCTCTGGGCTCAATCCCCAGTATACCACACACATGTACACACATACACACACACACACACACACACACACACACACACAATGTTATGATAGAAGGTTCACGTGTGGTGGGGTAAGGAGAGGTTCTCCAACATGCATAGGTGATGGCTTACATAATGAATATCATGTATTAAAAACCTAAAATGTGTGGGTCCTGTTTAGGATTAGATTTGGCTACAAGGAAAGAAAAATAATACCTAAGTAAGGGAAATGACTTTCTCTTTTCTTTGCCAGCATCAGGAGTCAGTCTAGGGGAGTTATGGTACTCAGTGGTGATAGGGACTTGAGCTGGTCCTACTAAAGTGCCATGTGTGGATTTCATCCTCATTATTCATGAGGCTTCAGGAACTCCTGCCATTGTGTACCAAATCATGCATGATGAAAGACATAAGGATAGAGAAAGGAAGCCCCAATTTTAATACACTTTCAGGAACTTACGTATACCTCCTCCCCTTGTATTTCTTTGGCCAGAACTTAGTCCCACCACCATACTTAGCTGCTGGGGAGACTAGGAAATATAATCTTCATTCCAGGCATCCAAGAACACAGCTAAAAACACAGGATCCTATTATAGAGGTCAGAAGGAAGAAGAGATATTTGGTAACAATAACTGCTCTCTGTCACAATGTGTAATGTGTGTACTTATATTATAAGGATTCCTTATAGTATTTTTTGATGGGGAAACTGAGGTTTGTTTTGGTTTTCAAGGGCCATACAGCTAGGAAGCAGCCAAGGATCTGACCTCACCCCTCATCTTCCTCTAATCCTGAAATCCACCCTCTTAAGATTGACATAAGCCAGGCATAAGGAAGAATGGGTTAAGTCTTACCACAGTGGTGTGTGGAAATGGGCTTGCAGAAAACAATAAAGCCATCTGCTATTCAGGGCAATGCTTGAGGATAAGCAAGAAAGACCTGTCTGGGATGGTTGGGGGCTGCTCCTCGGTCAGGCCTCCATTGAATCTGTTGTTAGAAAGGAGCTCGTATATATGAGAAAAGAATAATAATGATTGGTTATTATAATATAATAATGATGATAATGATCTGGTTAGCTTAATGGTTTCCAGAGCAAAAGAAGTCAGACAGAAAAGTTGAAGGAGTACGTTGGACTGGAGTAGAAGAAATAAAACAGCTTTCACCAAGATGTCAAGGAAAACGAAGTGTGGGGGAAGGGAGGTCATTAGTAGTGAGCAGGGGATAAAGCAGGCAGCAACTCTTGAAGAGGAGCCACTGGGCTACTTTGTAAAATTGCTCATCTCTTTTCATTTTTGTTCAGCTCATTTATAGGTGTCCATTATAGGACATCCGATCTGTTACAGGCAAATTGGCCACATCAAAAACATGAGGGAAGTGTCAGCCCAGTGAATGGGGCCAGATCTGCAGCCTGGGGAAGCTTGGAGACTTGGTAGGGTATTGGGAGCTGGTGTCGCAGAAAAAGAACAACTTTTCAACAAAAAAGCTACCAGTTTCTAACCCAGCAGCGAGGCATTCTGACCTCAGGAAGAAGGGGTAGAGTGGAGAGTGAGTGGCCCCAGGAACTGCGAGGTGGATGGACGGAAAGAATCACCTAGAGCTTGCCTGGAGCTAAGACCTTTGCCAAATTCTGTTTTAAGGAAGTCTTTTCAAAAGAATTAAAGTCAGCATATTTTAGAGATACTTGCATATCCATGTTTATTGCAGCACAATTCACAGTCACCAAGTTACGGAACCAGCCTAGGTAACAACAGATGAATGACTAAGGAAAATACAGTATATATACACAATGGAGCTTTATTCAAAAGAGTTATGTCATTTGCAGGAAAATGGATGAAATTGGAGACCATACATTTGAGCAAAATAAGTCAAACTCAGGGAAAAAAGTGTCATATGTTTTCTCTCATATATGGATGCTAAAAGGAAAAAAACAAAAACATAGAAGGGAGACCAGTAGGGTAGAGGAAGGGATTGGAGAAGTTATTGGGGAGTGAAGTTGATCAAACTATATTTTTATGTATGCACAAATATACCACAATGAGACCCATCATTCTGTATAATTAATATGCACCAACATGATAGATAGATAGATAGATAGATAGATAGATAGATAGATAGATAATGCAGTTCTTCCAAATGACCCCGACTGGAGTTTCCTTTTATTGGACTCCCTGACCAATGTTCCTCCAGTGCCAGGGATCCTTCCAGGGGCTACTAGTGGGGGTGGCAGGTGGCCCTGCGGTGATGTGGGATGCAGTGTTGCTCCTACACAGATTCTGGCTCTGGCTCTGTCCTGTGAAGGCCTACTGTGCTCACCCGTCATGGGTGGAGGCATCGTTCATTGGAAGCACCTTGCAGGGCAAGTGTCCCTAGCAGGGTGGGCCATGAACTGTGTAGGTCATGCAGCACAGATGTGTTCTCAGATAGAGATGAGAAAGGCCTGGCAGTTGGCAGAGCTGGCCTGATAGGGAACATTGGAGGGGGTTGGGAAGGGAGAAAGGAGGGGGAAGGGAGGTAAAAGAGAGGAGAGGCGGTTTCTGATCAGCTTTGGGCACTTGAGATGGAAGAGGCTGAGTGAAGATGGGATCAAGGTTTTGAAAGGGAAGTTTGTATTATCAGGGATTGAACTCTGGGGCATTCTACCTCTGCACCAAACCCCCAGCCTTATTTTATTTTTGATTTTGAAACAAGGTCACCCTAAGTTGCTGAGGGTCTTGCTAAGTTGCTGAGGCTGGCCTCAAACTTGCAATCTTCTTATCTCAGCCTCCCAAGTACTGGGATTACAGGCATGTGCCACCACTCCTGGCTAAATTTTACTATCCCTTGCAAGTTCTACTAGGGTTGGACCTATTCTTACCTAAGCATTCTTATTCTTCCTCAAGCCCTGTTGTGAACTCATCTTTGAGTATATGCCTAAAGAGAAGACCACTGATTTTCTTTACATTATTAAAACAACAGAAAATAGTCTGATCATTAAGCACTGGTTCTTAATTGGGAGGAAGAGTTCCTCTGAGAATCTGATAAAAACTTTGCTCCCACTTCTCAAAAAAAAAAAAAATAGACATATGCACAGCCACACAAAACATTACTTATTTTCACTTGTTTTATGAACACCATGGGAGCCCATCTCTGATCCCATAAGCAACCATAGTCTCCTGGTTAAAATGTTCTGATTTATTCTTTAATAATTCTAACACAGAAATTTCATTTCTGTGCATTTCTTCCAAACCTCCTTCCATATGCATGCATAATTGTTATAGTGCAATTATAATCTACACACAATTTATGTGTTCTACTTTATAAAATCTAACATTATCTTGTAAACATTTTTCCATGTTGCTGTATAGTCTTCCTAATTATAAATTTGAATGAAAGTATAAAATTATATTGAATTGTTGCCGCATAATTTCCTTAACTGTTTCTCAATGATTAGGCATTTAAATGGCTTCTAATTTTGTAGTATGGATAATGCTGCACTGAATATCCTTATGCATATCCTGCTTCTGTTGAATGTTTCCTTGAAACATATTCCCAGGAGTTGTTTTACTGAATCTGAGGGTAAGAATATTTTATAGCAATATGACATTATGTCATATTGCTTCCCAAAGGGGTTATAACTTTTGCTACTACCAATAATATAAAAGTGTCCCAGTTCAACACTTTACCTATAATGGGTTTTGTAGAAAAACATTTTTTTTCTAATTGAATAGTTGACCAGTGTTGGGTTGCCAAGGAGTGAAGTGGAAAATGAGAAGAGTGTGTTAGGAAAGGAGGAAGGTCTGAGTCTGGAACAGGAATGGATAAGCCTTCTAGTTATTTGTTTATTTGTCTGTTTGTTTGTTTATTTATTTATTTATTTATTTATTTATTTATTTATTTATTTATTCTGTGGTACTGGGGATTGAACCCAGGGGCATTCTACCTCCAAGCTAACCCAACCTCCACCTCAGTCTTTCTATTTTTTGTTTTGTTTTATTTGGAAACAGGATCTTGCTAAGTTCCTGAGAGTCTCACTACTTGCTGTGGCTGGCCTCAAACCTGCAATCATATTATCTCAGCCTCTCAAGTACTAGGATTACAGGCATGTGTCACCACACCCCAGCTAGGCTTCTCTATTTTAAACAGCAGTTGGAACCTGGCAGGATACGTGAGTAAGACGCACTCCTGCTGAAAAGGGAAGCAGTACACTGCCATCGTCCACCCCTTCCCTTCTCAAGCCTTCCCTTCTAATTCCACCAGTCAAATGGGAACTGGGAGCTGGGGTTTGATCAAGACCAGTGGGGTTACTCGGGGTCACTTTATAAGGCTACTGTGATGGAGTACAGACAGATAGTCCATCCTCACAGCCATGCATTTCCACCGCTCCAAGTGTCCTATCACAGTATTCCAGCAGAATAATAATGTGAGCCACAATTGTAATTTGCGATTTCCCAGTAGTCACATTTGTTAAACAAACAAACAAACTAAAAGAAATCAAGTTAACTTCCTGATTTGAAAATATATTACAAAGCTACAGTTGTTAAAACCTTATGCTGCTGGCATAAAGACAGGCACATATACCAATGGAGCAGAATAGAAAGCCCAGAAATAAGCCCATGCAAATATAGGTACCTGAACTTCCACAAAGGTGCCAAGAATACGCAATAGAGAAAGGACCGTCTTGCCAACAAGGGGTGCTGGGAAAATGAGATATACATTCACAAAAGAATGAATTCTTATATCACACACACACACACACACACACACACACACACACACCAGCTCAAAATGGATGAAAGGCTCAGATATAAGCCCTGAAACCTTAACACTTTTTGAAGAAAACATAGTGGAAAGCTTTAGAACATTGGACTTGAAAATAATTTCTTGGATATGACACCAAAGTACAAATAACAAAAGTTCTTTTATGCCAGAGGTACAACATTAAACTAAAAAAAAAAAAAAAAAAAATCTCTGTAGAGCAAAGGAAACAATCAACACAGTGAAAAGGCATTCCACACAATGGGAGAAAATATTTACAAACCATATATCTGAAGAAGGCTTAATAGCCTAAAGAAATAAGGAAATCCTAAAACTCAATGTCAATGAACAAACAAACAAATAAATAACCCAGTTTAAAAGTATGCAAAAGACTTGGGTAGACATTTATCCAAAAAAGATATGGGAAACAGGTATAGTAAAAAGATGCTCAACATCACTAATCATTAGGGAAGTGCCAATCAAAGTCACAGTGAAATGTCACTTCACATCTGTTAGTATGGCTACTATAAAAAATAAAACAATAAAAGATAACAGGCTTTGGTGAGGAGGTGGAGAAGCAGTAACCCTTATCCACTGTTGGTGGGAATGTAAAATGGTGCATTCATACTGTGGAAGACAGTATGAAGGTTCCTCAAAAAATTAAAAATAGGATTACAAAATGATCCAGTAATCCCACTTCAGGGCATAAACAGGAAAGAAATGAAGTTAAGATCTTTTTTTTTTTTTTGCGGTACTAGGGATTGAACTCAGAGGCATTCTACCTCCGAGCTACACCCCCAGCCCTATTTTTTATTCTTTATTTTGAAACAGGGTCTCAGTAAGTTTCCGAGTGCCTCACTAGGTAGCTGAGGCTGGCCTCGAACCTGGATCCTCCGGTCTCAGCCTCCCGAATGCTGGGATTACAAGCGTGCGCCACCACGCCCGGCTACTGAAGTTAAGATTTTGAAGAAAGAGCTGCATTCCCCTCATTTATTACAGCAGTATCAACAAGAGCCAAGAAACGGAAACAACCCAAAAGTTCACCGACAGGTGAATAGTGTGGTGTTTACATGAGGTGGAATATTATTCATCTTTAAGAAAGAAGGAAATCTCGATATTTGTGACAACATAATTAAACCTGGAGGAAATTATGTAAATGAAACAAGCCCTGTCAAAGAATGACAAATGCTGCATGATTCTACTTAATTGAAGTCAAATTTATAGGAGCAGAGAATAGTATGGCAGTTACCAGGAACTGGGGAGGGAGATATTCGGAGTTGTTTGGTTGGTATAATGTTTCAGTTATACAAGAAAAATAATTTATAGAGATCTGTTGTTGTACAGTATTATGTTAGTCAATTTTCCGTTGCTATGACAAAATACCTGAGAAAAACAACATAGAGGAAGAAAGATTTATTTTCAGCAACCCCATAGTTGCTTGGCCCCATCGTCGTGGGCCTGTGGTGAAGTAGGACAGCTTTGTGAGGAGCGTGTGGCTGAGTGGAAGTGCTCACCTCGTGGCAGGTGGGAAGCAGAGGGAGGGGGAGGTTGAGGACAAGAAATGCCTTTCGAGGGCACACCCCCAGTGACCTACTCCTTCCAACTCCTACCATTTCCACCACCTCCCAATAGAGCCATCAGCTCTGAATGGCTCAGTGGATTAATCCCCTGAGGAGGTCAGCGCCCTCATGACCCAGACATTTCCCAAAAGCTCCGCCTCCAAGCCTTGCTGCATTGGGGACCACGCCTTCAACACACGATCCTCTGGGGACAATTTAGATCCAAACCATGACAAGCGCAGTACCTGGGGTCACCAATACTGCTTTATGCCACTAACTAAACATTTACTTACAGAATAGATCTCTCGATCAGTGTTTGTACCACACAAAGAGTGGCAGGATGCACAGAGAAATTTTCAAAGGTCATGGTGGACGTGTCTGTGTCTATGATTGTGGTGATGAGTATTTTATGAGTGTATGTATATGCCCAAACTCATCGAATTGTACATGTTAAATATATGCAGATTTTGTATACTATTCTCCAGTAAGCTGTTTTAAAAAGTGAGTTAAGCCGGGCGTGGTGGCACACGCTTGTAATCCCAGCATTCGGGAGGCTGAGACCAGAGGATCCGGGTTCGCGGCCAGCTTCAGCTACCTAGTGAGGCACTCCGAAACTTACTGAGACCCTGTTTCAAAATAAAGAATAAAAAATAGGGCTGGGGGTATAGCTTGGAGGTAGAATGCCCCTGAGTTCAATCCCTAGTACTAAAAAAAAAAAAAAAAAAGGAGTTAGGCTGAGCGTGATGATACACGCCTGTGATCTCAGTATTTGGGAGACTGAGACAGGAGGATTGCAGGTTTGAGGCCAGCCTCAGCAACTTAGAAAGACTCTCAGCAAGTTGGTGAGACCCTGTTTCAAAGCAAAATAAATAAGTAAATAAGTAAATAGGGCTGGGGGTATAGCTGGGTGGTAGAAAGCCTCTGGGTTCAATCCCCAGTACTATAAAAAAGTGTGTTAACTTTAATATATTATTTAACCCACCATATGCAAAAAATTATAATCTCATTATGTAATCAACAAAAAAGTACACACACACATACACACACACATACACTCACACACACACGTGCCTTTTTCCAACTAAAGCTTTGAAATCTGGTGAATATTTTACACTTACAGCACACCCCGGTTCCAACTAGAGTATTTCAGGTTCTCAGTGGCCACGTGTACTCGCAGCTGCTGTAGAGCAATTCAGTTCTGCAGCCTCAGCCCACCTACAGGTGCACAGGGTGCTCTGCACTGTAGAACTGTCTTTGCTTTAATGCTTTGAATTGCTGGGAAATCAGAATCATATTTTTTCTATTATTTTTTTCCGGTACTGGGGATTGAACCCAGGGGTATTCTATCTCCAAGCTACACCCCCCGGCCCTGTTTTTTATTCTTTATTTTGAAACAGGATCTCACTAAGTTGCGGAGGGCCTCACTAAGTAGCTGAGGCTGGCCATGAACCCAGATCCTCCCCTCTCAGCCTCCCTAGTACTGGGATTACAAGCATGAGCCACCACGCCTAGTTTATTATTATTATTTATTATTATTAATTATTATTATTTGGCACTGGGAATTGAATTGAACCAGGGGTGTTCTACATCCTGACTATACCACAAGCCCTCTTTACCTTTTGTTTTGAAACAGGGTCTTGCTAAGTTACTGAGGCTGGCCTTGAACCTGCAATCCTCCAGTCTCAGCCTCCCAAGTATTAGGATTACAAGCATGCACCACCGTGCCTGGCTCAGAACCATGTACTTTATCAAGAAAGAGCATTTGATTAAAAAATGAAATGCCCTGATGAGATGGCTCAGTGTGGTTGCAGGGGAGGCCTGGATTTAGGATCACTGGCCATGTACTGATATACATCAAAATATAAAGACCCTCTGGCCCAACCTCAGCCATGCTAGATCAGGCTTTTGGAGTGAGTCTGGAAATCAGCATTTACAAAACAGATTGTACTTGCAGGTTTTAATGTGATGGTAGATGGTGATTGTGTTTACTGAAGATTGGATGTCAGGAAGAGTAAGTGGCTCACCCATGCTGTTGTGGTGAGGGGCCAGTGAGCCCTAGACCCCCATCTGGTCCCCAGCCTTCTTTCCACACCATCATGCTCCCTCTTGACTACTCTTCCACCACAGTCCTTGCCAACAAAACAAGTGTCCACGTGCTCTAGGGGCATTCAAAATAACTTTCTGAGATAGTAAAATACATTGACCCAAAAGAGGAGGAAGGATGAATTACTTCCTCTGACCTGGCCTTGTCTCAGGCTGGGAGTGCTCTGCTCTTGTGTCCAAACAGTTAGAAATTAATCATATGAGAAAAGTGATAGGCCAAAATAACACTCTGACCCATCATCAACAAGATATATAGCCTGGAACCTTTTCTTATTACCTCTGCAGAAATATGCAGGCATACGCATCGATTGGAAGGTCTGAAACAAATGCCTTAGAGAAGTTTCAGGAGCAGAGGAAAGCTAGCCAAAGTGCCTGCCTCGGTCTTGGACACAGCCACGTGCTAAAATGCTCTTCAGACCCAAGTGTGGTAATGAACCCAGCTCGGCAAGAACAGCAGCAGGTCTGTAAACATCCTGATGACAACGGGAACAAACAGCTGGGCCGAGGCCCAATCAGTTCATGCAAACGTGTGCCTGCTTTTGATCCAAGTGCAAGATGAGAGGATGCAGGGGAGGCGGCAGCTGCGGCACAGCTGGACTCGGGAGGCATGTGGCAGCGTAACTTGCAAATCATGCTTGAAAAATTCATTCTCCTAAGCTTGGATGTGGACACAGTCACGTGGGCCCCATCAGCTCCCACGCTGCAGCCAAGAGGGAGACAGAAAGGCAACAGGGCTAATAGGAGGCGTTAGGCTCACTTCTGGTTGGACAGGGCTGTCTTTCAGCGAAGAGATGACACAGGGAATGTGCTATATTTGGAAATGACTCTAAATTTAGAATGATGGACTGACCAGAGAAGAGAGAAAGCTTGACTGAGGGATGCTTCAATGTATCCTATAAGCGTGCAGGCATTTGTGGGGGCCTCTATCACAGTGTTTAGTGTAAAAGCTTATTCTGACCTTTTTTTTTTTTTTTTTTTTTTTTTTGCGGTACTGGGGGTTGAACTCAGGGGCATTCTACCTTCGAGCTATACCCCCAGCCCTATTTTTTTATTCTTTATTTTGAAACCGAGTCTCACTAAATTGCGGAGTGCCTCACTAGGTAGCTGAGGCCGGCCGCGAACCCGGATCCTCCGGTCTCAGCCTCCCGAATGCTGGGATTACAAGCGTGCGCCACCACGCCCGGCTATTCTGACCTTTTTTATTGGTCTAACATTTTGAGTTTGCAAAAAGCTTTACACTCATTGTGTGTATACACTAGTATATACACAATATTTTATTTATATATATGTATATGCTATGTTATAATACCAGATACATACGTGTATATACACAGTATTATAATCATTAACTCAACAAATATTTCTTGAGCAATTACAAGGTATAAGGAATCATGTTAGTGCTGCATCAATAAAGATAAGAGATACTAATCTTACCTCAGTTCTCACAGAACTCAGAGTGACATAAGGAAGAAAACATTAACAACATGAATGTCTGCTTAGAGTCTGGAGTATGTTCTATGAAAGAAGAGCATAAGGGTCATGAGAATATATGAGAAGCTGCTCTGGCCTCACCTGGGGCCTGGGAAAGCTTTCCTGGGGGGGGGGGGGCTGGGAGCTGAGCTCTCCTGAGGAGAATCTGGAAATTAAAAATGCCAGTGTCGAGGGGTTTTACTAGGTATGAATGAGTAAGAATGTTCTTCAAAAGTTACCAGTTTCATAAAGTTATCTAATAATTCTCAACCCAAATTAAAAGGTATGGATGTCCTAGAAGCTGAGGTGAAAGTCTTACCAACTAATGGACCCTGAAGATGAACACACTAAAGAAACTGACATGGGAGCACAGATCAGCTCTGCCATCTGCCTCTCTGGCCTTGAAGGTTGCAGAGAGAGGACCTCAGGAAGTAGGGAACTTCCTGGTGGCTCTTGGAGCCATCCTCATTTTCTTCATCTCTCCTCTCCTTCCCTTCTTTGTCTCCTCTCTGCCTCAATCTCTTTCCTCTATTCTCTACCCACTTTATTTTTCATTTGTACACATCTGTGTCGATATTCTATCAATTTTGATGATAAATATCTGTGTTTTCATGTTGAGTGGTGATCAGTTGTCTTCTATGTTCCAAGATTTAAAAATGTATATATGATGTTGCAAAACTTATACTAAATTACAAAAATAAGCCTATATGCACACACATATGCATGCTCATGTGAGCACACACACACACACACACACACACACACACACACACACAATGAAGGATTGTTGCTATAGGCTGGTATCAAATTGTTTTCTAGTGTTCAGCACTCCAGAAGCAGCTTGCTAATTCCAGTAAGCTCAGCCTGCTGTATATGTTTATATAAATTTGCCTTCAGGGTCTTTTTATCTTAAGCAAAAAGTAGGATCAACACAGCATTACTAGCTATTTTCTCAAAAACAAAGAGTCAGGTTCTCGCTGTAGTAGTTTTTAAGTAAAACAGAGACTCCCTTGCCCCTGGTTGCTCAAATTCTGCCGTTCCCAAGAGGCGAGGACATCAACAATTTGGCAGAAGTAGAGGGGGAAAAAAAAAGCCATCGAAACCCAAGTGAAGTTTCAACACAGCGCTTGCCTTGGAACCCATTTGGAGGTTAACTTGCTCTGGTTTCTCCAGCATTTCCTTGCTTAAGGAAATTTGTACTCCAATTCCAGAAGAGGTTCCAACTCCAATAAAACAGTGATAAGATGCCCCGGAGGGTTGCAGGCAGGCTCGCGGGTGCATACCGGGTCACATCGCATCATGGGAACAAGATGGGATTTTACATAGCCCGCATGTTGACTGTTTCCAACTTGCCAACAGTAGGACGTTTGTTCTCGTTGTTAAATACTTAAATAGGCAGTTTGTATTTATTTAACATACAGACTGTAGCCAATTCCTGCTGACAGCTACCAAAATAACCCCACATTTCCTAGCTCTGAATGGCTGGGAAGCTGAGTCCCTGACTGTGAGGGCATCGCCGCAGAGTGAAACTCTCCTCCAAGTCTCTGAACACCTTTTTTCATCATTTCAAACAATAAATCAATTCACAGCATGTGATCCAAAAACAACAGCCCAGTTTTATTGGATGAAATTCCATTCTCTGAGGCACTTCCTTCTACCAGCATTGAGCTGTCTCAGAACTATGCTTGGCTGGGGGGGGGGGGCAAACTCTTATAAGTTTTCCTCATTTGCACTTATCTATTTAGAGAAAGTGAATTTTGACCTAATGATTTAAATACAAGGAAGAAAGATGATAATTTGGAGTAGAAAGAAAAGAAGGGAGTTAGGGAGAAGCAGACCAATCAGAAAG
Organism: Graphiurus murinus; assembly: GCA_004027655.1. Taxonomy (NCBI): domain Eukaryota; kingdom Metazoa; phylum Chordata; class Mammalia; order Rodentia; family Gliridae; genus Graphiurus; species Graphiurus murinus. Next base: position 42,815 of record PVLC010006614.1, on the reverse strand, counting down.
TCAGGAGAGAAAAAATGTTTAAATGTTGGGTTGAGTAGTCTGCAGCTTTGGAACAATCCAGGATATAAAGCTCTAGATGGTCCCCTGAAATGGTCAATGGAGACAAGAAAGAAACAGAGCAGCCAAGACAGCATTCTCTTAACCAGCAGAGGATGACACTAAGAGAGATACAGGGACTATTCATAGCTTATTGATGCTTTTGCCCTGTCATGTGTACATAAAGTGCTATGTACACATATATGCACAGCTCTTTTGAAGTTTCCTGAGCTCATAGTGTTTTGGGTTCAGTGTGTGCTGAAGAAGCATCCCTAGTATCCCAGCTTAAGAGAGAGAAGGAAGCTATTTTCCCTGCTCTATTCAGCTACCCATAACCAGCATCATGAGGTGTACAGGCACCACCAAACCACATCACCTTCTTCCTGATGCTGCCACTAAAGTGGGTACCAAAGGATCACCCCAGGGGCAGGAAGAAACCAAAGGCAGGTAGCAGGAGGGATGACCCAGAGCCATGAAGAAACAACACCCAATTCTTGTTGTTCTCCCCATTTCTCCTTGGCCTCTTAGCCTGTCTCTCTCCTAGGTAGTTTGCCTTTTGAGCATGCCAGTCAGCTTTTCATCACTGTGACACAAATACCCAACAAGAACAACCTAGAGGAGGAAAGGTTTATTTGGGCTCATGGTTTTAGAGGACTCAGTCCATAGTCAGCTGGCTCCAAGGTGGAAACATCCTGGAGATAGGACATGCTCATGGCAGCTGGGAAGCAGAGAGAGAGAGAGAGAGAAAGGGGCCAGGGGGAAGATAAACTCTTCCATATCACACCCTTAGTGGCTTACTTCCTCCAGCCATGCCCCATCTGCCTATGGTTACCACCCAGTAGACAATTCAAATGATTAATACATCAAATGGATTAATCCACCAATAAGCTTACACCTCTTGTGATCCAGGTATTTCTTAAAAGTCTTACCTTTGAACTTTACTAAATTAGGGACTGTGTTTCCAACACATGAGCTTTTGGGGACATTCCAAATTCAAACAGTAACAGTGTAGTTCTACAGATGGCAAATGCCATAAAGGCCTTTATTGTCATTACCAAAACTAAGCATCAGTGAGTCACAATAGCTCCACTCTGTCCTGTTTGACTTTATCAGCACCATAGATATCAGCACTGAGGTCATTAAAACCATTCACACTGCTAAGATGGAGGCAGCATTTCAGGGTGCAGAAGTATTTCCTCTGAAACCCTGTGTCTAGAGCAGAGGGTGTCTTTCCTATTTTCTGTGGTTTTAAAATGGTCTGAATTCAGTTTCTTCTTCTGTGAAATGGGTCAGCCCCAGTTGTCCTTGTCACGGTATTGTCCTGAGGATTGAGAAGTATAATGAAAATGGACATGCTTGTGTTGCTTTTCATCATTAGTCTCCTATTCATCAACCTTGAGGTACTGTAGAGTTCAGTCTATTTATTTTGAAGATCAGAAACTCTGGATCTAACCTCAGAAGAAGGGCTGCTTTTTCTTTCTTAAGTTGTCACTCTGTCACTCACTTTCTCATTTGTAAAAGAAGGAAGTTGTTCTATATGATCACCAACATTTTTTAAGACAGACAGTCCACTGGAGAATGTCAGTCATAAGGTTTTGACCTACTTTGGAGTGAGAGGCAACATCTAAGTAAAGCTCAGCTGAGTCTCTATTAGCTCAGGCATGGAAGCAAATATTCTGGGCTTGGATGTCTAAGTCTCCTTGATCACAGACTGAAGTCTCCCTTCAGAATCCTGCTCCTGCTCCTGCTATATCACCAGTGCCTCTCTAATCAATTCCCTGGACCAGAAATCAAGTGACTATAGCCAGAGGCAATGGAGTTGCTGCACTGTTGACTTTTGAAGGGTCCCTTGCCTCTCTCTGCATCGTCTGCCTTCTGCTCTCCCTTTCTTGCTCCATCTGCTGGTGCCCCTGCATTCCTCCCCAGCATCCTTTTCTCCACTGCCATTCTCTCCTCCCTCCATTTTTTTTTATTTCCCCAGAACCTGAGTTGATTGCAGATACTCTTTTCCATACTTCTAATCTTCTATCAGGATCAACACAAACAGATTCACTCACATTTCTCACTCCCTTCTTCTTCCCTGTCCCACAACAGTCTGTTCAAACTGGGACTTAATACAATCATCAAGTAACCCAATACCCAAGCCACACTCCCAGAGTATACTACCCTCCAGCACAATATTCAGCATATTAAAGAACCAACCATCAAGCCCTCAGTATGACATAACATTTTTTTCCCTGTGAAGACTTAGCTTCTGTCAACTGAATCCCTAGAGGTTACTGAAAGAAGGAGCAAGAGAGGGAGCAAGGTAATCTAAATACTGGGTGAGAGACAAAAGCTCATTGAAATAGAGAAGCATTGTGTGAGAGGTGAGAGTGAATAGGAGCTGTGGAGCAATATGGGGTACAAGAGAGTTGGGGAACCGGGCATGGTGGCACACACCTGTAATGCCAGTACTGGAGAGGCTGAGACAGAAGGATCACAGACTTGAGACCAGCCTCAGCAATGTAGTGAGACTCTCAATAACTTAGCAAGACCCTGTTTCAAAATAAAAAATAAACAGGGCTTGGGGTGGCTTGGAGGTAGAATGAGGCCCCTGGGTTCAATCAGCAGAACCGGAGAGAGAGAGAGAGAGAGAGAGAGAGAGAGAGAGAGAGAGAGAGAGAGAGAGAGGAGAAAGAGGGAGGAGGAGATAGAATGAATTGGAAAGAGAAAAAGGAGATGAGGAAAGCATGGTTGAGTTCTCAAATTCTCATAACTTTTTAATAGATATCCAAATTAGAGGCTAAATCCTTTCTTGATTACTTTTAAATGATCTATAAATCTTTAATATAAGTCTCTTTAGGAACTGAGCCACCTGAGTCAAGGAGAGATACAGGTGACACACTGGAGTTTAGGTGATGGTAGGAACTTCCCACCCCACCCCACCCTGCAGTGCTGGAGATTGAACCCAGGGCCTCACCCATGCTAGGCAGTGCTCTACCACTCAGTTATACCCCTAGCCCTTTTTCTTTTATTTTGAGACAGGGTTCTCCCTAAGTTGCTGAGGCTGGCCTCAAACTTGCTATCTTCCTGCCTCAGGCTCCCGAGTAGCTGGGATTACAGGTATGTACCACCACAACCAGCAACTGTAGGAATGTCTGAGTTGTCTTTGAATTAAACTCAGACCACTGAGGTTTAGAAAGAGTGATAAATCTCAGGAATTTTCCCTCTAGTACTTTCTCATCAGACAAGGTTTTGAAAGAGCATCTCTTTCAGCAGAATTGGAGCAAGATAAATGGCAGCCCCGTGCATTTGATATTTGACACATCCTTCCTCCACCGAGAGGCTAATGCTTTAGTTCTGGGTTTACCTGAAGCCATTAGGAGACCAGCAAAAATGTTAAACTCCATAGTAGTGTGCTGTGCTGAAAGTGAGAGAATTTATGGCCAGAGGAAGGCTTGTCTTTCTCCATAGTTCAAATGGCATTCAGAAATCTAGCTCATTTTTTTTTTAAAGCAGAATCTGCAATTGTGTTCAATACTGCCATCTGTTCAGTTTGATAATAAAACAGGCTACTCTCAAGACAGCCTATAGTCATTAGGGAGAGTCTAGTCTGCAGGATAAAATTCCTCTTTAGAATAACAATATTTTATATTTATATGACTTCTTTTATCCAAGAATTTCAAAGCATTTTAAAATAGTTGGGGGGTGATAGGAAATGTAATGTTTCATAAATTAAGCTACACATGTCAATACTTTGCCTGGGGACAGAAATTAATTATTCTTTGGAAGTGATTATTGATATCTAATTTTATTCCACTTATACTGCACAAGTATCATTGTTAATAATTATGACAGCTATCACTTACAGAAAGAAGAATGCTTATTCTGCTAGATGTTGTATTAAGGGCTTTACAAGTACTATCTCATTTAATCTTCGTATGAATCTAATTCAAAGTTTAATCTCATTATTTAGTGTGATTCTATGAAAAAAGTACTGCTTTTATCCTCCTTTCACAGATGATGTAAATTAGGTTCATAGAAGTTAAGCAACTTTTAAAAGTGGTGGAGTATCTTTTGGCGAGGACAAGTTAGTAAGTATCCAGGCTAGTTTCCTTTTCAGATGTCATCTGTATGGCTTGCTGTGCAGCTCTTAGATCACGAATTGATGATCTTCTTAATCTGGAACTGTGAGCCTGGAATCTTTGCCAATTCACGAATATGCCAAGGGCTCCTCTGTCCTTCAACACCTCATAAGTAAAAAGAACTCAAAGTCAGGAATGGTGGTGCATGCCTGTAATCCCAGTACTCAGGAGGCTGAGACAAGAGGATTGCAGATTTGAGGCCAGACTGGGCAACTTAGTGAGACCCTATACCAAAATAAAAAATAAAAAGGGCTGGAGGTGTAGCTCAGTAGTAGAGTAAACCTGGGTTCAATCCTCAGCATCACAAAAACAAAAACTCTCAAAGATAACTTTTAAAATACAGCAAAAACAGCCCTCCTCAACTCTCAGCATGCTCAGGATCATAACTGTGGCACATACTGTAGTTGTAAACCTCAGGACTGGAAGACAGGGCTGTCATCCTTCCCCAGGATTGTTGCAATGTCTTCCTACTTGGTCTCTGCTTCTAGTGTCCTCTTACAACCTAATACTGACTGAGCATTTGGAATGATTGCCTTAAAGTGTGAAATCAAGTCAACTTCCTTGCTTAAGATCACCCAATGCTTCTCATCACCTCTAGAATCAAGCCCAAGGCTAAATGACCTGCATGACCTGGCCCAGCTTAGCAGTCCTGCTGGACCCTTAAACACACTGAGCTCTTCTTGTCTTCCTTCTCTCCCCCTCTACTGGAGCCTCTCGCCACCTTCATCTCCCAGTCGCTTCCCCTACCTCTCAGGTCTCAAATGGAGTGACTGGTCTTCACGGTACACATACAAATACGCGTGCACAAACACACCACATCTAAATTAGGTCCTCCCTACATTTTCCCCTAGCACCTTGTGTGTTCCTTCTTAGCTCTTGTGTGTATTTATAATTTTCTATGTTTTGCGTACTTCTTTGTCTAATGAATGTATCTCCAAATGGTCTGTGAGACCTCTGAGGGACAATTCCCTACCTCTTCATTAACCACTGTGTTCCTGGTGCCTGAGACATGAACTGACTATATAGTTGCCAATGAAAAATATTAAAGAAGGTGAGTGACTCTCAGTTTAATTTCTCACCAACCACCTCATTGCTCTGCAACCCTTAGAAATAGATTCCATTTCTTCCTTGAGTCTCAGTCTTTTCATCTCTTATATGGGTTTCACGGTACCTATACATAAGATCTGCTGGAGAAGACATATGATAATGTAGACAAAGTGATTCATAAACCATTAAACCTTGTATTACAAAATTTCAAACTTGAGATTCATTATCACCCCTCTAGAGAAAAGGGCATTTCCTCTGGTCTATTGGGCTCAGCTTACAGAAGGAGCAAACTTTAGGCAGCATGTGGTCAATTTTCACAAGGTCTCCACTGGGCTCTAGGCCCAGCACACTCAGAGGTTCACCAGGAGAGAAATAGGCCCAGCTTGTCCCCTGAGGAGTGTATCAGCGCCTCCACTGAGCCAGGATGCTTGTATTGCTTATTTATGCTTCATAAACTCAGCCATCTCCTATTGGCCTTTTGTCTTCTTTCCTAACTTCTCTCCCAAAACTTTCACACCAAAGGGAACCCACAAAGGCATGCACATCAACAGAGCATGTGCCCTCAGAGGATCAGGGTGACTCGTGATGATTTTAAAGACCAAAAAATTTGGAAAAGCTCTGCAGGCACTTAACATGCCTGGCTCTCATCTGTACTCTCAGCAGTTAATGCTCTTAACAGTTATAGCTGTTTGGAAGGACAGGCTGTGTCTCATGCTGCCTTAGAACTTTTCCTTGGGGTTGTGATGATGGTTCTCTTCCTTCTTGATGATCTGGATTTGAAAAAGATTAATATTAGTAACGTGTTAGAGGAAGGTCAGAATAGACACGGGTCACCTGATAGGGCAAGAGACTGGATGGATAGAGATCATCTCTGGAGACAAAGGTCTAGGATCTATGTTTTCTTCTAACTTCCTTTGGTTCACGCATGAGCAGACTATTAACCTGGGGATTGGTGTTCTTGGAACCAGAGATCCTCTAACCCTCTGTAAACTTTGAGGTGGACAAGGCACCTCAAAGCAGGCTAGACTGGTAGCCCTTTGTTTTTCCATGGGTTGATCTCCAGAACAAATGAGAATGGTCTACGTTACAAATGATATTCCAAATCCAGTCACCACTAGGGGTTCTTACCTGGTATTAAAGGGGTGGAAAGTAATTTTTCCAAACTTGCAGAAGAACGTGGGTCTGCCAGACACTGAGAATCCTGCTTTCTCTCCTATCAATGTAAAGATCGTACCCCATGGCCACCTCTTGGCCCAGGATCCCATCATCTCTGGCTTGGGCCACTGCCATGAGTTCCCAAGTGGATACCTGCTCCTGGCCTAGCCCCTGCTCCACATCACCCCCAATCCACTCTCCACACTTCACCCAGAGTGGTCTTTATGAGAGAAATCTAATCATGAAACACTGCTTACAGCACTTCTCTCAGCCTCATGGTTCACGGGGAAAGCCCTCAGTGTAATTAGCCCAGGAGGCCTGCCTCCCTTACCACAATCATCTCGTGTAGTTCTTCCCCCTCTCATCACCCACCTCTGCCCCCTCTCACTACACAGCTGAGTGTTCTTCCTGCAGCTCCCAAAGGAGCTGTGCTGTCCTGGGGCTCAGGGTCTTTGCAAGTCCATAGATTGCATAACTCACCTTCTCACTGCTATTTGTTAAAAATATTTTCCTTGCGTCCCTATACTGTACCTTGCTGTATTTGCTAATGAATAAGGCAGATTGTGCACCATGAGGAACACATAGTCCAGTAGGACAGACAGATGGGTTAGCAATTACAGTTCAAATGGTAGGGAAGAGAGAATGTACATATGTGATAGATTGACCAGGAAGGGGTCAAGGGAAGCTTCACAAGAAAAGAAGAATACCAATAATAATAGCTCACACTTATTGAACGTTGGCTTAGCTCTGTGCTAGGTGCTTTATGAACATCATTTTACTAAACTTAAAATAACCCTATGAGACAGATGCTATCAGAAAAAAGGAGAGAATAATGGTAGAGCCCGTGAGCTAGACTTCAGTTCAAACCCTGTTGCTGCCACTCATAAACTTGTGGCCCTGGGCAAGATTTTGTTATCCTCAAAGTGGATATAATAATTGTTTCTAAATCAATCTTTCAGCCAGGCATGGTGGTGCACACCTGTAATCTCAGCACTTGGGAGGCTGAAACTGGAGGATCACAACTATGAGACCAGCCTCAGTAACTTAGATGACCCTGTTTTGAAATTAAAAATAAAAAGGGTTGGGGATGTAGTTCAGTGGTAGAGTACCCCTGGGTTCAACTCTTAGGACCACATATATAAAAATCAATCTTTCTTATGATTTGTTAAAAGAGAAAAAAATATATGAAAATTTCTGGAATGGTGCCTGGCACTTAGCAGGTATCTATTAAAAGTTGGCAGCTACTAATATTCTTCCTGGCTTACAAATAAGTAACTTTCCCAAGGTCACTCTGGTAGGAAATGCCGGAGCCAAAATTCAGACTCTGACTGCCAGTCTCCATAATCCAGCCTCTAAGCCAGGATGTTTCTCTGGGGTCTGAGTTGGGATGGATAAAACTTTGTGATGAGCATTTAAAATATTTCTTTCCCCTTTTTTTTTTTTTTTTTTTTTTTTTTTCAGTACTGGGGATTGAACCAGGGGCATTTACCTCCGAGCTATTTTTTTTTTTTTTTACCTCCAGCCCTATTTTTAATTCTTTATTTTGAAACAGGGTCTCACTTAAAATATTTCTTTTCTTTATGATTCCTGAGAATCATAAAGAAAAGAAGAAAAGAAAAGGTCGTGTTGATGCAGTACCAGCCTGCGAACAGATACTTGGAACTGAAATCTGAAAAATGGTGTGTCCTGCCCAGAAAAGAAAGTGCTGAGGCTGATGCAGCACAGGTTGGTGGTTGCACCTGGTGAGAAAGCAGCAGCAATTGATGCTGTGCCCGGGGCTGGCTGGGGGCAGCAGGGACAGCCTCCTCAGGAGCTATGGAACCATCTCTCTCTCTCTCCTGCCCAGGTTTCTGCTGCTGGGAATCTACCCTGAATGCAAACAGCTGGCCCCCTAAACACCAGGTTGAGCCTCTTTCTTCCTGCTACCCTTGCTGGCTCTAATCGAAGCTGGGGGATACATCAAAGAAGCAGCAGAGCCGGGGATCCATTCTACAAACTTTAATTGCTCCAAAGGAGCAGTTATGGTGCATATACATAAAAGACCCTAATTATCTGTTAACCCAATAAAACAAGTCAAAGGGCCCACAAAGACCCATTTACCAAATGTGTAATCTGTCATTACAAATTATCCATTGGGCAATCAATTGGTGTTTTAAACCATTACTTGAAAGTTTATGTGCTTCTGTGGGAGATAGTTTTTCAGAGTTCTCTCATGTTTATTTTTAAATTGAAACATATATTTTTTAAAAAGTGGATCTGGGAATGAGCTAACTGCTGTTAGGGAACTCACATCAGGGTGAAATATCTGAACTCTGGGAGTTTACTGATAGATGTTATGACGTTGAGACTATCCCTAGGCTGAACTAAAGGCAATGGGTTGGGCCTTGAAAACTGGAATGGAGCCTGTACTAATGAAATACCAGTTGAAATGCAAGGAACTGTCGATTGGAAGTCAGAGAAGCATTCTCTGAGAATGTGATTTCTTTTTTTTTTATTGAAGACCAATTGATGAGAAGGATCCAATGATCATCAATTAGCTTGCATGTTTGAGAGACAAACTGAAGGCCAGTGTGGCTGGAACAAGGAAATCACAGAGCTACAAAAGTGGTTGGATTTGGGATCTATTTTGACATCAAAGCCAACAAGACTTACATTGCGTGTGAATTGAGGGACAATGATACAGGAAGGATGACTCCTGAGGTTCTGAGATGAGCTGTGAGTGGTGAAGGAGGTACTCACTGAAATGGGGGGAAGATGGATGAGGGAGACATTTCATAGGAAGGAACTGCTGGAATTAATAATTCTGTCTTTGAAATGAGTTTAATTTACCCATTGGATATCTAAATGAATGCATCAAATTGGCATTGAATGACTTAGAGCTCAGGAAAAAAGTCCAGGTTAGAGCTTTAGCATATTGAAAAATATCCGAATGTTGAGGCATAGAAATCTTAAGGGATCTACCTAAGATCATGCAGTGCTCCCTCCTGTCTGGGGGTCTCATGCGCAACCTACCTTCTGTATGGATATCTTGGAGCTTTCCTTTTTTTTTTTTTTTTTTTTTAACATCAGCACAATCACTTCTTAGGCAAGCTTTTCCTGAACCCCGGGGAATAGACCATGTGGTTAGTCAGCGTCCCATTACTGAAACAAAATGCCTGAGATAATCAGCTTAAAAGTGGAAAGGTTTATTTTGGCTGACAGTGTTGGAGGTTTCAGTCCAAAGTTGGTTGTGTCATTGCTTTGGGGCTGATGGTGAGGCAATGCAGCATTGTTGGGGGCATGTGACATAGGAAGCCTGTTAACCTCATGAAGGCTGGGAAGCAAAGAGAGAGAGAGGAGGGTGTTGGGTTCTAAAATCTCCTTCAAGGGCATGCTCCAGGGGGCTAACTTCCTCCCACTTAGGTTCTCCCTCTTTTTGTGTGCGTGTGTGTGTGTGTGTGTGTGTGTGTGTGTGGGTGTGTGTGTTACTAGGGATTGAACCCAGGAACATTCTACCACTGAACTAGATCCCCAGATATTTTTATTTTTAATTTTGAAACAAGGTCTCACTAAGTTACCATGTACTGTCCTCGAACCTGTAATCCTCCTGTCTCAGCCTCCCAAGAACTGGCATTATAGACTTGCACCACCAGGATGGCTTAAGCCCTACCTCTTGTAAGTGTCAGCACTCCCAAGAGCAACATGGGCTGGTGATCAAGCTCTTCACACACGAACCTTGGGGGACACTTATCCAAACCATAGCACCATGTATCTCTAAAACATAAATTCATGGTTCCTTTTCTGTGTTATGTATCATAATCAAATTTGAACATATATGATTAATTAATTCTGCCCATCTACTATGATTTAAGTTTCACAAATGGTCTCTTACCCAGTTCCTGTATCATTAGGAAATATACCTAACAGTGTTAATTGAGTCAGGCACAGTGACACATTCCTGTAATCCCAATACTTAGGAGGCTGAGACAGGAAGATCACAGGTTTGAGGCCAGCCTCAGCAATATAGTGAGACTCTCAACAATGTAGCAAGACTCTGTTTCAAAATAAAAAATAAGATAGGGCTGGAGATTTAGCTCAAAGGTAGAATGCCCCTGGGTTCAATCCCCAGTATCACAAAAAGAAAGAAACAAACAAAAAAGAAAAGGGAAGGAAGGAAGGAAGATCGTAATTGACAAATAGTGGTGATCAGTGAATATATGCTGAATGAATACATTTAAAAAATAAATTGAAAACTAGATGGATGGTTGTATTGTGCGGATAATTTTGAGGAAGTTATTTAGCTTTTGTTCCTCATCTGTCAATTTATAAAATGAAAATGAAAATTCCTTCTCTATCTTCTGGGGGGATGTTAAGAAGCTAAAGATAAAATGTTTTGCCAATTTAAAAATAAGACCTCTGTAACTTCAGGATACTTTTAAATCCACAGAAAACAGCAAAGCATCATTTAGTTCAGTTATAATTTCTCCCAGCTAGACAAACAAGTTTTAAAGACTTTTATTCTTTAGACATTAGGAAACAAAGGTAAGTTTTTGAGTAAATGAATAACGAAATGAGAAAGATGCTTCAGAGAGATTCTCTTAAAGTAGAAGGTAGGATGGGTTAGAATAAAAACCCTGAGAACTGAGGAGGCCAAATAAGAACTATCCACTGTGGTGCTGGTAATTCTCCTCTATGACAGCTGCATTCTGTTCATAGTGCTTAGAAGAATACGGAAGATCTGGCCCTTATCATAGTGCCCAGTACATAGGAGACACGTAGGTGTAACTTGAAAATATCTCAGAATATTAATCAAAAGTAAAGATGGGCAGAGACCAGCCCTCCCAAAGACCCAGCTTCATATCAGGTCCACTGGGTCCAGCTCTACTTCAGCTGCCTGCAGAAGCAAAAGCAAAGCTTTAAAACTGATAAGGAAAAAAAAAAAAAAAAAGACGCACCTTTAAGAGGAAACAGAAAAACTCACTAACAGTGGAAAGTTGGAAAGTTTTAACAAATCTTAGTTACTGATATAATAAGCAAAAGTATTAAGACAGAAATAAAAGACCTCAACAACACTCCAAGTAAAATTGACCTAATTTACAAAATATAAATGGATATAAATTGGCCTATTTAATGTGTGTACTATACCTAAAAAATGTAGACTACACGTCTTTTCAAATGCACATGAGAGAGCTGGGCGTGGTGGCGCACGCTTGTAATCCCAGCATTCGGGAGGCTGAGACCGGAGGATCCGGGTTCGCAGCCAGCCTCAGCTATCTAGTGAGGCACTCCGCAACTTAGTGAGACTCATTAAAGAATAAAAAATAGGGCTGGGGGTATAGCTTGGAGGTAGAATGCCTCTGAGTTCAATCCCCAGTACCGCAAAAAAAAAAAAAAAAAAGCACATGAGACATTTATTTAAAGTGTCCAAATGCTGGGTTGCAAAGCCAAACTCAAAAAAATTGAGGAAATTAAATTATATAGAAAATATTCTCTGATCACTGTGAAATCAAACTAGAGATCAATAACAAAAATATCCCCAAATGTTCAGAAATTAAGCAAAAAACTTAATTAGGAAAAGAAGAGTAAATTAAAACTAAAGAAAGTAGAATGAAAGTAATCAAGGTAAGAGCAGAAAATATTGAAATAAAATAATATACAGTACCAAGGACTAGAAGTTGAATATTTGAAAAGATTAAAACATTTATAAACATTTTGATAACCTAATTAAGAAAGAATGCTCAAATAACCAATGTCAAGAATGAAAATATGTATGTCACTCTAAATCTTATGGCTACTGAAAATATAATCAAGTATATCATGAATAATTGTTTGCCAATGGATTAAAAAATTTAGAAGAACTGGCCAGTAACTAGAAAAAGAAAACCTACCAAAACCATTCTGGAATAAAATAGAAAATTTCTCTAAATATGGTCTTATATCTGTCAAAGTGAATCTGTAGTAAAATCCTTGTGGCAAAGAAAACAGACCCAGGGGTTTTATCAGTGAATTCTGCCACATATTTAAGCTATTTGAGAAAGAAATTGAATCAGTCTTACACATACTCTCTCTGAGATTAGAAAGAAAAAGAGAACATGTTTGTCAACTGGTTTTATTAGACAACGAAAATTTTGAAACTAAATCCTAACAAGTATATTGCAATGCAGGCTAGAGTCTTTCACAAACATACATGAAAATTCTAAAAAGAGTATTAGTGCTGGGCTGGGGGATGTAGTTCAGCAATGGAGTGCTTGCCTAACATGAACCAGGCCCGATGTTTTATTCCCGGCACGGGGGTGGGGTGGGGGGGAGAGAGAGAGCCAGCAAATTGAACATACGAAAGAAAATACATCAGTACTGAGCTGGGTTTATTCCAAGAATGCAAAATTGATTTAACATTTGAAAATCAATAGATATGACTTAAAAACTAACAGAACAAAGGGAAAAATCATATAATCATCTTAACAGAAGCAGAAAAAGCAATTCACAAAATTTAGCATCCATATATGATAGCAACTTTTAGCAAACTAGATATAGAAGTACACCTCCTTAATCTGGCAGAGTATTGACAGAAATTTTGCAGAACACTGAGCCTTGAGATCAGCAGCAAGGTAAGAATCCTCTGGCTATCGTTCTACTGGAGGTCCTAGTCAATATATGTGATCAGTGTGATAATGTAGCAAAAAGGAATGAACGGTAAAGGGATTATGAGCCAAGAAATGAAACCATCATTATTTACAGATGCCATGATTTGTGTCCAAACCCAAGAAATCTACATATAACTTTTTATAAATAATAATTTTAGTCAGATTTCTGAACAAAGGGCCATTTGTATTTTTATATGCTAGCCACAACTAGCAAATTAAAAAATAGTATCATTTTATAATAGTCTCAAAATAATTGAATATCTAAGACTTAATCTAATAATAGATACTCAAAATCTACACACTGAAAATTATAAAATTATAAAATTATTAAATTATAAAATTATAAAATTTATTTGTGTAGAATTTCTTAAATATAGGATTTAAGAAATTCTACACAAATAAAAAAGATATGTCCATTTTCATGAACTAGAAGATCAATATTATAAAAAATATCATTCCCCTCAAATTGATTTATATATTGACTGGCAATCAAATTCCCAGCAGATATTTTCATTAGAAATCAGCAAGGCAATTCCAAGTTTTATATGAAATATGAAGAGTTACCAATAGCCCTCCAGTAAATTGTGAATCCAAACTTAGAAAACTTATTTTACCAGACAACTAGAGTTACTATAAGGCTCTATTAATAAAGACTGTAATGTTTGCACAAGAATACCCAAATAAACCACAGGAACATAATTGAGAATACAGAAATGGATCTACACAATTTTAACAGCAAAGTAGAGCAGAAGGAAAGTTATGGTCTTGTTAATAAATGGAGCCATGTCAATTACACACCCATATGGGGGGGAAAAGAAAAAGAATGCTACTTATCACCCCTTACCTCACACCACAGTCAAAAGTAATTCCAGGTCAACTGCAGGGTATTTGTTTTTTGTTTGTTTGTTTGTTTGTTTGTTTTGATTGTTTCATTTTGTTTTTGTACTGGGCATTGAACCCAGGTGCACTTAAACAAAAAACAAAACAAAACAAAAAAAAGCTGTCTCTCATCACAGTAGACATTTGTCATTTCTTTAGTTACCTGTAATCCTAACCCATTTTCTATACTTGGGAAACTCCCTGTCTTTTGAGTGTTGATGGGTGGCAGACTCTGCTCTTCCCACTAGAGAAGACTCCATACATTCACTTTCCCAGGCTTTCTAGTCCTCAGGAGCGGGCACAGAACCTCTGAGCCAATGGCTGCACTTGCCCACTGTGATGGTTAAGTCAATGGGTCCTCTGGACTGGCCATGGGTGTCCAGATATGTGGTTAGACATTATTGTGGGTGTGTTTCTGAAGGTATTTCTGGATGAGATTAACATTTGAATGGGTAGACTAAGTAAAGCAGACTACCTTCCCTGGGTTGGTGGGCCTCATTCAATTGGTTGAAGGCCTGAATAGAACACAAGACTTAGAAGGGAGAATTCACGCTCTGCTTCACTCTCCTCAAACTGGGAGTAGAATTTGCACCATTAACTCTCCAGGTGTTCAGGCCTTCAGAAACACGGGCTGGAACTCTACCCTCTGCCCTCCTAGGACTTCAGCTGACCAGGTGCAGACCTTGGGACTTCCCGATCTCAGCAGTCATGTAAGCCAATTCATTACAGTGAATGCACACTTGTACCTACGCAGCCGCACGTACATGTGCACACAGGGTAGCCTGCTGATTCTGTTTCTCTGGAGAGCCCTGCCTTATACACCCATGGTTTGAATCCGGCTCTGGCAACGACAGTGAGTCACTCAGGTTGAGCAGAAGCAGCAGAGGCAGGAGTGCCAACACCAGCATCTCAAGCGTGCAGCCTCTGTTTCCCCTATCTGTCCCTGGCTGTGCTGTGGGAGCCCAAGCGCCTTTCAATAAGTTCCTTTTCTGATATAATCATCCACTTGGTCTCTGTCACTTACAAAACAGACTCGGAGACATGGCTACAAGGCCTTAATGCCCAGGTGGCTTCCTCCTTCACTAAGGCTACCATTCAACCCCACCCCCCACTGGGTCCTATCACCAGCCCTGGGACTTTGCTTTCTCCACACCTCCCTCCTCCGTCTTTGGCTTTTGCCCTTCCATCTGCTGGGGTGTCCTTCCAGGTCTTTCTGTGGCTGCTCTTTCTTATTATTGAGGACCTGGCTCCAAGGGTTCCTCCTCCAGGAGGACTTTGCTGACCATGCAATTTAAAGCAGACTCTGCCCACAAAGATACTTTCACTAATGACTCTGTTTTACTTTCTCTGCAGCACTGGTAACTATCTAAAAGTATCCTGTTTGCATTTTTGCTTGTTTATGGTCTCCCTGCTGCTTAGACGCGATCCCAGGAGGGCAGGAGCTGGCGCTGTCTCGTTAACACTGCAGTCTCACCATCTTCAACAGAGTCCATGTGCAGGATTCATTTGCAGCATGGAAGAAATGAAGGCCCCTCCCGGGAGGTGCCCAGGCCAGACTTCTTGCAGGCCTCTGCCCTGGCTCCAGGCTCACCCTTCATTCCTGAGCATCAATTTATGACTGCGGTAAACTCATGCATTTGGATCCAGGCTTTGTCTCCCTCAGGGTGTCAGCAGGGGTGGTTCTGTCCATGTCGACTGCTGCCATTTAAACTCTGAAAACTGCTTCAGAGTTTGACAGTGAAAAGTTAAAAGAGCAAAAGCTCCCATCACCCCCAGCTACACATGTCATCCCGGAGCCCTGGCTGTGCCGGCAACAAAGGAGCGCCCACTGGTACTTTCCACTGAGAAGCAGCAATAACAAAAAAAGATGGATTTCTTTGCTCTGGTCTGTGCAAATCCCAGGACTGTGCTTCCTGCTGGAGGAAGTGGGCATGGAGAAGAGGAAGGTCTGGGTTTTCAAAATGTACAGAAGTGTTTATGGGGCCAGCTTGGGTGGGCAGGCAGCAGGAGGAAGAACAGGGGTGCAGAAAAATAAAGAAGAGGGGACAGGATGACAACAGCCAGTCTCAGACAGCTGATGCGAGCTGGAGGGAAGGAAAGGAGAGGACAGAGATCAAAAAGAGATGGAGAGAGGGAAAGAGAACTGAGGCAGGGCAAAGGGGAGGGGAAGAAGGAGGAGAGCTCGAGGCCAGAGACGGAGGAGAAGCACAGGGACTCTGCCTCCTCGCTGTCCCACACCTGCCAAAGTGTTTAAATTGTATATTGACAAATTATAGCTGCATGTATTTGTGGGGTGCAGATGATGTTATGATTCTTTAATACAATGTGGAATGCCAAAAGTAAGCCTTTTTTAGAACCACCCCCCGCCAGACCCCAAGAGCAAGTTCCCTCAGTAAATTTCTGAAAAGCTCTCCTGCATTTCGAACTAGATCTCATGCACTCTCTTGGCCTCTTGTGTCTATCCCGCCGGCTCCTGTTCAGTGTGCCCAGAGCAATAAGCAAGGCCACTTGGCACATTTTCTACACGTCAAACACTATTGTCAGTGCCCAACCTATGTCAACTCTTAATCCTTACCACACGCTGTGAGGCCAGGTCAGTGCTGTTAGCCTCATCTTGCTCTGAACAGCAGAGTTCTTCTTTTTCAAGCCAGACATATAAACCACGTAAATGTCATGTAGCTCTGGTTAAAAGAGAGGTAGAAACCGGAGGTCCCATCCACTCCCATCCTCATCCCCACCGTAGGTTGAAAACCATTGATATATCATGACCATCCTTTCAAAGATGAGGACTCTCACCCCCACAGAGCTTCAGGGACCTGCACAGTCGCCTGGCTGCTTAGCTCAGCACGGTGGTGGGGTTAGACATAACCAAGCAAGGTTTTCCTCTGTTATGTTCCTCTGCTTCCTTTCTAATATATATGCCTGCTAAAACTAATGATTAAAAAAGAGCTTTTTGTTTGCTAATGTGTACAATTTTCAGGACGGTCTCCAAAGCCTGTAACTCAAATGCTGCTGTTTGTGAGGACCAGCCTGGTACCAGACTGGAGGGAAAGCAGAGGTCTTAGTTATGTTCTGTGCATTTGTATAACACTTGACAGCTCTAAAAACTCTTTTTCAGATATGGCAGCATAATTTGTTGAGAGATTAATTTGTGTGACAGGCAGAAGTTGCCAGAAGACAACACATCTCACTTTTGCAGCCTTTAGTTTCTAAGCCCAGGTTCATGGGATACATTGTGACAGGATTTCACAGAGTGGGTGAGGAGGCCATTGGGGACTTGAATGGGGGCCACAGGGAGATTCAGGGGTTCCCTGAGATTCACAAGGGAATAGGAGTTTTGTGCTGCAGGAAGTAGCTGGGACTCATGCTTTGCAGCACCACACACTGCCTTGAGGAACATTCCCAAAAGCAAAGGACTGCCAGGCTCCCAGATGTCCCACTCCCAGCAAAGGCAAAGACCCAGACACCCAGCTGGGGCAGGAACAGCAGAACTGCCTGACTGCAGGGTCCATGTGTGACTTTGAAATGAGCATCTCACAGTGATCAGGGTGGAACGAATGAAGAGCCTTCTCCCTCACTAAGTCATAGTAATCTCCCACATATTTCTGGGGAAGAAAAGAAGCCCCAGTAATGACTTGCTTGGATTATATCTCTCACCAGCTGGGTAGGATGGGGGTAGAGCAGGTAAAATTTGATTTGGAAAAATAAATATGATGTGTATGTGTGTGTGTGTGTATGTGTGCGCGCGCGCGTGCGTGTGTGCGTGTATTACTGGGGATTGAGCCCAGAAGCATTCTACCTACGAGTTACACCCCCAATCCTTTTTTAAAATTATTTTTGTTTTGAAACAGGGTCTCACTAGGTTGCTGAGAATCTCATTAAATTGCTGAGGCTGGTCTTGAACTTACGATCCTCCTGTCTTAGCCTCCCAAGTACTGGGCTTAGAGATGTGTGCCACCATGCCTGGCATGATATCTTTTAAGACAAAAATGAGATGCTTATCATAGGTAAATTTGATGAAACAAATTGTGTCATATACATTATCTCCTTTGGTCCTTGTGATTACATGCGGTAGTTAGAAGGGGTGTTATTATTCTCATTATATCAGTGAAAAAACTGGGTCTCAGAATGGTTTAGTGGTTGTGGGTAGTAAGAGGTGTAGTCAGAGTTTAGTTCTAACTTTGAGTGGCTCCTTTCCAATGTATCTGTCTCAGAAAAGATAGGTATGTTGCATACGACATGTTACTTAAAACAAAATTGGCAGCTTTTGCTAACTAGATTCTGCCACTAGAAAGAATGTGTGGCGACTCAGGCAAATCTTTAGAGTATAGCTGGATGGTGTCTTTGCATTCATTGCAACCTTCTTGTAGTTTGAGTGCAGCACAGCAGAATGCTTGGCTAGGAAGCGTTGTCTGGACTCTCGGAAACCAGGTTCTTGCTGTGAATTCGGCTGCACCTGTCAGTAGCACGTGTGACGTTTAGAAGGAGGAAGTGAGGAGGAGGCCATCTTTTCCCTCCTGCTTCGGTTGTTACTCTTGGTATCCCTGGCATGGGGATGCGTTTCTGCATTGTGTGGTCCAGCTGGGCCCTAGTGTCATGGGCACAAGGTAGCAGTGAGTGGCAGTGACCTCACCCAGAGCCATTTCCTCATCTTTGGGTTGTAGCTATGAGATGACCTCTTACAGTTGACGGTTCCAGCAGGAGCCTCCTGGCTTCCATGTCCTGGCTGTGCCCAAAGCAGGAGCATCCCTTGTGGGTCCCTTTGACAGTGAGACATTCTTGGAGGACCAGTCTAGAAACCCCTCCCTTGTTTTTGGCTCTTGAAATCATGCTATAATTGCATAATTCCTTACATTAATCCCTTTCTACTTGAAATAGTTAAAAGGGTCATAGGTTTTGTATGTGGCCCTTAAGTGATACATAACGTTACATAAAATAATATAAATCTTAGTAAGAGGAAAATGAACTGAGGGAGAAACAAGGGCCAGGCATGAGATTAATACAAATGCATATTATCAAATTGTCTCCATTTGCAAAGAGTAGATCACTAATTTAGTTCTAAGTTTTCCAGGAGTGACTAGGAAAAGAAAAAAAAAAAACAATTATTAGATTCACAAAATCCATTAAGCCAAAACATTTCAATTCATAGAAAAGTACCGCTAGCTCTGGGACCAGAAAAAAGTTTCTCTTGTGAGTCCTAAAAGTGCTGTTAATGATAATAATTCAGCAGAAATGATCTGGGTCTAGTAACACATTGGTTGATGAAAGATGAAAACAAAAATTTAAAAATCTGGTTTAAGTGTGGCAAATACAAACAAAATCATGATACAGACATACCTTAAATCATTTATTTAAGTGAATCCTATGGCTATATATTAATATCCCAATCTTTCAGCCTAGGGCAATGCCCTCTCTCTAATTAAGAGCCCTCTGATTTGAATTACAGTGCCATCTTTCTTACATAAATTATATCCACAATACATTATCTGTGATTTAGAGTTTCAGTTTACTTAGAGTGTGAAATTTGACAATTTATGAAGCATTTTGAGTACATATTTCTTCTAGTTTTTTTTTTGTTGTTGTTTTGCTTTGCTTCATTTGTGATACTGGTGATTGTGAACTACACACCCAGCCCTTTTTATTTTATTTTGAGACAGGATCTTACTAAATTGTCAAGGCTGACTTCAAGCATGTGATCCTCCTGCCTCAGCCTCCAGAGTAGCTGAGATTATGTATCACTGCATCTATCTTCAATAGTCCTTCCCATTTTTAATATAGTAATTATAACCACATCTACATTGATAGCATCGTTTCTTGATTGTTTACTTTTGTAAGGTCTTTCCAAATATTTCCTTTGATTTTTATTGAAATAACAATTCTAGTCATACTTTCAGAATATTTTAATGTAAGTATTCATATATTATAATAGCAAGTTTGACTGGCATAAATACATTTGGGAACACAATCGAATGTGGTGAGCACAGTGGTTGGCTGGGGTGAGCACAGGTAGGTAAACAAACTAGAGAATAACCTATTGGCCCAGAATATTCTGTGAGTTTGGGCCTAGAGGGCACTCATTAAAACAATAGCTGTGCTGGGCATGGTAGTGCATGCTTGTAATCCCAGTACTTGGGAGGATGAGACCAGAGGATCACAGGTTCGCAGCTACTTAGCGAAGACCTCCTCAATTTAGTGAGACCCTGTTTCAAAATAAAGAATGAAAAATAGGGCTAGGGGTGTAGCTTGGAGGTAAAATGCCCCTGGGTTCAATCCCCAGTGCCACAAAATAAATAAATAAATAAATAAATAAATAAATAAATAAATAAATAAATAAATAAATAAAACAATGGCTACTACAGTGAGGCCATGTCTTTAGTACTGTGCTGCTAATACTTAAAAATGGTTGTCTCATTTGATCCCACAAATAGCCTATACGCAAGGAATGGTTCTTATTCCTATTTAGTAGATGAGACAACTAAGGATTGGAGAATTTATATAACTCCCCTAAAGTCTTATAGTTATAATACATGACAAAGCTAGAATTAACACTCAAGTCTTCTTGTCTCCAAATACCAAACATTAATACAATAATGTTCTTTTTACAATTTCTTAATCTAGGGTGGAAGCTGGTGGATTACCCCAACATATAATTTAGCAAAAGCATTTCTGGGATTTTGGTACCATACAACTTAATTCATGTACACGTGTTCATGGGTAGAACTCGAATTTCAAAGGAAAGGGCAGACAGATTGACTGTACTTTAGACAATTGTGCATACGCATTGTTTCTATCAACTAGGCTTCTGATGGATTCTGAATATCAGGGAGTTGGAGGTTAGACTGCCTGACAAGTACCTGGAGTGCAGCTATTTTCATTGTCAGTTAAGAGCAAGGTAATGCTTTACCAATCAGCCCAAACAGGAGCAAGGCTTGATTGACATTCCTGGAAGGAGGGGGACTGCATTCTTTGGAGAGCAATTGAAAGGGAAAGTGATAACCTATTGTTATCTGAACAGCGAATATCTAATGTAACCCTGGTGTGGTTTGGCTTTCTTTTAACCATAGGCAGCTGAACCGTAGAAGCACATGTGTGATTGGAAAATAACTCCTTTTCTTCCAATTTCTTTTAGACACCTAAGAAAAGCTAATAACCTTACTTTTAAAATACATTCAATAAAAACCAATCCAGGCACACTAATATTCCCTCTGCTTTCTCAGTCCATTTTTACCTAATATAGCAAATTATAGTTTCAGACTTAATGAGCTTTAATGAGCACATGTACCTCTCCTAGAACTGTACAAGCCCCTCTCCTAGGAATTATCTTTATTTAATAAACTAAGATAAAATTTTGCACATTTCCCCTGATTTAGCTTTTAACTCATACAAACAAATGTATGTCTTTGTTTTGTATAGGTGCATAAAATATATAAGAGCTTAGACTCTCAATAAGCAATGTGATAGGTTCTTATCTAAAAATATTGGCTTTTTAGTATATCCATACTATAGGAAATAATAAGTTTAATTTGTATCTGAAGTGATAATCATGATATACTCAAGTTTAAAATGTCAGTTACAGAAATATAAAGTATAGCCCCATTTCTTTAAATAACATTGATGGATAGATATATCAGTATGATAGATAGATACACATGAAAATAGAAAGGTATAGAAGGAGTCATCAAATTTAGCATTGATTACCTTCAGGAGAGTATGAATTGAGCAAATCTTTTCAAAATAATGATGTAGTTAGCTCTCCAAATCTGTAGGTTCCATATCTATGAATTCAACCAACCAAGGATAGAGAATATTTTTAAAAATTGCATCTGTACTGAATATATACAGATTTTTTCTTGTCATTCACTAAACAATACAGTATAACAACTATTTGCATAGCATTTACATTGTATTCAGTATTATAACAAATCTAGAGATGCTTAAAGTATACAGGAAGATGTATGTAGGTTATATGCAAATTCCACTGCATTTTATATAAGAGGCTTGAGCATCCTCAGATTTTATTATCCACAGGGGGTACTGGAACCATTCCCTGAAGATATGGAGGAATGATTGGATACTAAATAGAAATTTAAAAGAAATTTGAAAAAAATAGCCTTGGTGCTGGACAAAGCTAGAAAACCTGTAGACACAGAATGCATACTTCCTTTCATATCTTCTTGTTTGAGTCATTAGAGGAGCCTGTGTTTAAGTGTCTAGGGAACCATTCCCAAATGGCCAAGAGCAGAAAGTATTCCAGTAGGAGCCCACGTAAGCCACAGTCCACCACCTTGAGGCAGGATGGAGTTTTAAGCTGCTAAATTGCGGGGCACTTTCAGCCATCTCCCCAAGGTGGTCTGTGAAAGACTCAGAGTCTAAGGGATAGCTGTGGAAGGGACAGGAGCTTGGCAAGTGGACTTCAGGACCTCTATTGCTACTGTCTGTTTTGCTTATTGCCATTTTCACTTATTGGGATTCAGCAGCAGCAATAACAATACAAAGCTGAACTTTTCTGATTCCACTGAGAAGGACTTTGGGGTCAAACCAAATTTACTTATTTTCCTTGAGTCTTAGTTTCCTCATCTTTGTAATGCAGATAAATCCCATCTCCTATGGCCTTTGTGAGGATAAGATGAATACTGCAACTAAGTGCTTAGTGCTTAATAAGTGGTTGTTTTAAAAGAGGGATCACCTTAGTGGTAAATAGTGGCACAGGCCAGGCAACATGATGAATTTGGAAATCCTGGCAGTGTCCCAGTGTCTTCAGCTTTCCCTGTGTATTAGTCAGCTTCTTGTTGCTGCAACAAATAACTGAGAAAAACAACTTAAAGGAGGAATGATTTGTCTAGGCTCATGATTTCAGAGGCTGGCTCCAAGGCAGAAACACCATGGAGGAAGGGCCATGATGGCTAGCTTTCCACGGCAGAGGAAAGCTGTTCAGTTCACAGCAGCCAAGGAGGAGAGAGAGAGACTGAGAGAAAGGGGTGAGGGACAAGATAGAGTCCCCAAGGGCATGGCCCCAGTGACCTACTTTCTCTAACCATGATCCACCTGCCTACAGTTTCCACATCTTTTTACTAGTCCATTCAAATTATTAACTCATCAAATGGAGAAATCCACTGACATGGTTTTAATCCTTGTGATTCAACTTCAAAGGCTCCACCCTTGTACAATGCTCAATTAAGGATCAAGTCTTCAACACATGAGTTTTTAGGGGACATTCCAGTTCTAAACCATATCACCTTAGATATCATGCATTTAAGAGACCTGGATGGGTGGGTGTGGTGGCACACGCTTGTAATCCCAGTACTTGGGAAGCTGAGACAGGAGGATTGCAGGCTCGAAGACAGCCTCAGCAAGTAGTGAGACTCTCATCCACTGAGTGAGACGCTGTTTCAAAATAAAAATATAGGTTTGGGAATGTAGCCTGGTGGTAGAATGCCCCTGGGTTAAATCTCTAGTACTACACACACACACACACACACACACACACACACACACACACACACACCACAAAGAGAGACCTGGGTTAAATTGTCACAGATTTGTGCTCTGGGTGCCTATTGATCTTTGGGACTTCATCTTTCTGTGTTTGAAAAAGCCATATCATTTTGCAAGATCGGGAATCTGAATCCTTGCCAGCCCGACAAGAAAGAAGTCAATGGAATCCCAGGAAGATCTTGTCTAGTCAACCTCATGGTGGAGAAGACCCTCTCTTATATCTTAGGCCAGAAACATCTGTGAAGCCTTTTCTGAACCATGCTCACCTAGGTTTTCAGAGACAGTTTGACAGTGGCTCAGTACCCAAACTCCAAAGCCAGATACTCTGGATTCAAATCCTACCTTGGCCACATACTAGCTAGGTGAACTTGGGAAAATTAACTTGACCTCTCTATGCCTTTATTTATCTATGAAGTAACAACTACTACATACAGTTTTTGAGAAGATTAATCAATGTATGCAAAGGATTTAGAATATAATGAGAGTTATATACGGTTGCTATGTAAAAGTACACGTGGTATTTCCAGTACCCACAACCAGGCAGATCTAATCAATCAACTACAGCATTCTTTCTCATAGAACCTGTTTAAAACCTGTATCTGTCTTAACAAAGCCACTCCATGTAGTTGCTAATTGATGAGCTCATCAAATGAGAACTATTTGCACATCATATTATATCAACTGGAATATGTGGCTGTAGCAGTAGAAAAAGTCAGTTCACCTATATTAATTTTCTATACCAAACGCTTGACAGGAGTATAATACATCCTGATTAGAAGCAAACGATGCCATAAAAGGGAGTTTTGGCATTCAGGCCAGGAGTCCTGTTGTGTGGACACAAGGGTTTTCTGTTGCCCTACAATGGCTGTTCATATCCTGAGACAAGCAGCCATGAAGAAAGCCCCTTCGTCTGTCCTCATTCTTCATTCGTTATAGAACAAGAGTGACTGCTAAGCCACAGACCTCAAAGAAAAAGGTCAGTCTCATAAAACACACCACAGTCCTGCCAATGCCCTCGAAAAGGCACGAACACCTCAAAGCCAACCACGGACGACAGAGACACTCAGGCGAGCCACTCAACAACATTTATTTCAACCAGGGAGCATTTACTCTGAGACCCAGCATCGTGAGGTTAAGCCCTTCATAGAAAAGCCCACAACACAAAAGCTGCATTTAACCAACAAGAGTGGAATCGATGGCGGGGGAGACATATGGGTAACAACTTGTTAATTTATAACCATGGGAACAACTGCTGAAGTGAGGGAGAGGTGGTGTTTTCACTCATGCTCACACTGGTATGAAATTCTTGCTTTGCCTTCTCTAGTGCTTCTCTCTGTGCTTCAGATCCCGAACCCTTCCGTAAATGCAATGCCCTGTCTTTTTCCCCTGGCTCAAGTGGACAAGGCTGTGCTTTGAAACAGAGGGAGAGGTGTTCCGGACAGACCTGGGGACGTTGGAAACACATGAGAGAGCGAGAAGGTCATGAACCTGCGAAACAGGCAGATAAGTCTGGGGCTTGGGGTTGGCTTCGACCACATTTTAACCAGCATCTTAGAGGAGTGGGCCAGGAGTAGCACAGCAGTTGACTTGATTTCTTTACCTTGTCTTGAATTCTTGAAGGTGAAATAAAATAGCTAAAAGATCTCCCAAAGCTGAGACAAGGATAATAAAGGGCTTGCTCATATAAGAACTAGATAATGAAGTTGCTGTTTAAAATCCTCAGATCAGACTGGGGGTATAACTCAGTGGTAAAACACTTGCCTAGCAGGCTCAAGGCCCTGATTTCAATACTGAGCTCTAAAAAGTAAGTCAATAAATACATAAAAGTCCTAGGATTCAGGAGTCCAACAAACTCTAGCTTGACTCTCAACTCCATTGCTCATAGCCATTAGGTCTAGGGCAAGAGAGAGAGAGAGCTTCTCAGGGACAAAGATTTCTTTCCTCTAAATGGAGATAAGCAATACCCATCTCCTAGGGTTATGAGGCTTAAATAAAGTAATATGTGCAAAACATGAAATACAGATCCAGGTACACAGTAGGTGTTAAACAAATGGTAGCTATCATTATTATCATTATCACTGATAATAATTCAAACAAGACAACCTATTAATTATCTGTTATTTATATAGCTAAAACATCTAGAAAGATCCCAGAGGTGTTGATGAGTAAACTGTAAGAGAGGCAAATATATGGTCTTATCTCAAGGAGCAAGAATAACTGAAAAATAATTAAATTTATGTAGATGCTTGTAAACTGACAAGGACATATTTAGAATAATAGCAATATTCTAATACTAGAATGTGGAGACAGTTGCACAATAAAATCATTGAATTTATGCTTGCAATGGGTAGGTTTTATGGGTGTTAAAATGTTTTATAGCATCTTATTGGTATTTTAGGATATGTTATTGAGGCTCTACGGCTCAATAAAAATGCTTAAAAATATCTCCATGGACAGGAGCTGAAAGGGGATTCAGCTAGTAGAAAGGGCAAAAGTTTTCTTACGTATAGTTTAGAATGTCAAAAAGAAAGTAAGTGTGAGAGGGTCTAATATGCATTGAATTGGAGTCCCAAAAGAAAAAGAAACAGGATGGGGCAGTGGTAATTTTAAAAGGAATTTTCTAGTATTATTAAAAAAAAATAAAAGACACCAATTCACAAAGATTAAAAAAATATGAAAGAAAGGAATTCAAGCCCAGATATATGACAGTGGAGACTTCAAAGACTAAAGACAAAAAGAAAATAAAAGAAACAGTAAAGAAAAAAAGATAACTATCAGCTGGGTGTGGTGAGTAATCCCAGCATTTGTGAGGTTGAGACAGGAGGATCACAAGGTTGAGGCCAGCCTCCGCAACTTAGCGGGATTCTGTTTCAAAATAAAAATGAGGCACTCCGCAACTTAGTGAGACCCTGTTTCAAAATAAAGAATAAAAAATAGGGCTGAGGGTATATAGCTCGGAGGTAGAATGCCCCTGAGTTCAATCCCCAGTACCACAAAAACAAAACAAAAAAATAAATAAATAAAAATAAAAAGAGTTGGGAGTGTAACTCAGTGGTAGAGCAACCCTGGGTTCAATCCCCAGTATCTCCCCTCCACGAAGATAATTATCTTTAGACGAACAGACTGAGCTGACTTCTCAGTAGCAATGATAAAAACCAAGAGAGTGGAAGTGATTGTGCTGAAAATATAACCACCATTCTTGGGAATATTTTTCAAGAATGAAGATTTAAAAATATAGGCAGTGAAAACTAAGGGGGCTTGCTACCTACAGACCTTCACTAAAATTAAGTTCCTCCCCTTATTTTACTACTAATGAAAGTGCATTTCTTCTGTGTGCTGGATCTTAAACATCCAATGATTGAATGTAGCCCCTAAATCAAAATCTAGAGACACAAAATCTAGACAACGGCTACCAAATTTAGCAAGCAAATGACAGGGCAACAAATTAATTTGGAATTTCAGATAAACAACAAATAAAAAGTAACTGTAAAATGTGCTCTGCAATGGGCACTTTGGAGATCATTAAAGGGATTTTTGGCTGACTTCAGTGTTCTAGGGAGGACCAGGTCATCCGTTGTAAGACCTGGTATGGGTTAAATTGTATGTTTCTCTCAAACTCATATTTGTTGAAGTTGTACCCCTCTGCAGATGTAATTAGTTAAGATGAGGCTATGCTAGAGTAGTATGGACCGGTCATCCAACAAGACTCGTGTCCTGGGGTTGGGGATTTAGCTCAGTGGCAGAGCGCTTGTCAGGCACATGCGAGACCAATACCAAAAATTGCCGGTAATCCACTAAAAGATAGGAGAGCCATGGAACAGATCCTCTTGACTCTCAGAAGGAACCCTCTGTGAAATGATCTTGGACTTCCAGTCTCCACAACTGTGGGAGACCTGAAGGCAGTCTGCTGAAGTGCCTTGTCTGATAAACCTAGCAAACCAATACAATTTCCTTTATAAAAGTCCCCTGGAAGGCTGCCCAGCTGGTACTTCCTGAAGCCCAGCTGGTTCAGAGAGTTCCCTTGTGGGCCATTTCCGCTAGCAGGTGCTGGCTCTGCTGACCCTCTCCAAGGTCAAGTCTGGGGTGGCAGTCTCCGTTTCTGTACCTCAAGCTCAGGGACTCATGCGTGACAGCTTCTGCTACTTTCCCTTCCTTTCTCCCCTTCCCCATCTACCCAACCCCTCCTATTCTTTACATCTCCTCCCCCTATTCCCTGGGTAAGGCTGCCCCAAGGAAGTTCCCTAGTTTCCCTATTCCCTTGCACCCAAAGCCACACCCCCACTCTCAGTGGGAAATGAGGCTGTCTTCAGAAATCCCACTATGGGCAAAAGTTTTCTTCTGTCTTCTGGAGTCATTTCATCCCAGATGTCTCTCCTTTACTCCCAACTGATGGAATGTTTAATTATTTGCTCAAAAAGTATTAACTGACCATTCCTCGAGCACTGTGCTGGTGGCACCAGGGCATCTGTGGTGAAGCCCTACCCCTCAAGAACACGGGAAACTGCTAATCATTTCAGGGTGACAGGGAACTCTCTCCTCAGGCCAACCCCAGTTGATTTTTTGTGGCTTCCTGAGAAGGCTGAACTCCCCAGGGACTGTGGCACACGAGGATGAGTCCGGGGGTGAACCAGTGATGTCCTGCATGGACAGGGAGATGCCAGGGTGGGGGGACCAGACATTTACCATCAGTGATGTGCAGAGACTCATATCTAGATCCAAAATCTGGTTCCATGTACTGCAAATCTTAGTTACATTCCTGCAACCTCTTGGGCAATTTAACCTCTGAGTGTCTGGATAATTCAGTATTTAAGCAAATCAGAAATACCAGTAAAGCCAATAATACCATAATAATATTTAAGCAATTCAGTAATACCAGTGAGTATCCAAGAGCATATGGGTAGTTTGTTAATTGATTTTAAGTCTGGACAGAGTGGGATTAGGAAACAGGTTAAGACAAGATCCCAAGTATAGATAGTCCAAGGCAGAATTGATTGCAAGAATAAGGAGTAGGATGCATTGTGGGAATTCAAAGGCAACTTTCAATCAAGATGAGTTGACTGGCCTTGAAAGACGGGCTTGTTTGGAGAGAAGAGACAATCTGAAGACTCAAAATGGAAGCCAAAAAGAGGGTGGGGAATACCCATGGGTCAATGATCAAGGCGGAAGCCCAGAAGAAAGGCTGGAGCAAGAACATAGAGAGCCTTGAATCACTGGCTACCCACCAGTGGAAATTTAGTAAGAGCACAGAAATCTCTAAAGCAAAGTCAAATTTCACAGCACACTAGTACAGTGTTGTTTGCAATTTAAGAGAGACAATGATTAGAAGCAAATACTTGATTATATATAATTCTTTATGGGTTACACAAGTACTGTACTTTCTCCTTACTACTTAATAAGCCCAACTAACCATGATGAAAGTTGCCCTTTTTGAGCACTATTTATGTATGAGGCATATGAACAAAGTGGTCTTGACAGCTTCGTATTAGTATACCACAGCAGACCAACTATTGTGGAGTAGAGACTTCAAGAGCCAACCCACCCAATGTTACACAGCAGTAAATGGTACAGACAGGCTTGGAACCAGGATGTGAACTTACTTTGAACTGGGACACTAAACTCCCAAAGCTACTTTGTGATAAAAAGCTGGGCCAGCAAGGGTAATAGCTGCAGACTAATGAAACACTCAGGTTCTTCCACTTCTTACTCAAGATTACCCACACACACTCATACGCTTGCAAGCGCATGCGCGCGCGCGCGCGCGCACACACACACACACACACACACACACTGCTAAATGACAGTAAAAACATTTGGAAAGGACTCCTTTGTTTTGTGGTCAATTAGCATTCATTCCTGTCTGTAATAAAATAATGGCAATTGCCTGACTGAAAATGTGGGTCTGTTTTTCACTGATTATTGATGTGTTCCTGCCATACAATTCCCTCCTGATTTGAGAAGAATTGCTCTTCATTGTGGTCACCTTTCAACCCTTCTCCTTCCTTTCAGGAGACATGTCTGTGGGTGTAGATGTCACAACCACAAAGGACACCAAGACAGATGGCATTTGGATGACAAGCCTGTTCTTAATGGGATTATGTGGCTCAGGGTGCTTGTTTCCAGCTGGGAGAACTCAGCCTCTGTTCAGGTTCTACTGGTCTAGATAGTACCTTCTGGTGCCACAGGATACTCCAGCCACAGGACCATACCCAACTCACAGGCACAAGGCATCTTCCTTCTGGAAGCCAGTAAGAGTAAGCACTGAGTGGAACATGAGTATCTCCTGCTGTAATCACCTCTCTTCAAATACCCAAGGCAATGAGAATGCAAACCCTTTTCTCAAGATACTGATGTCGACCTGATGCATCACTTCACTGAGTTAATTTTTTTTTTAGACAATCTCTTTTAGGAGGAAACACACCAGGTGCATTAGATTGGACCACATGAAATTGCTGTTTTTGACTGTTATTTTACTGACAAAAATGAATCGACTTAATAATCATACCTATGTGCAAAATTCTCAAAATGTTTTCTACATTTATTTTTCAATTTAAATAAAGGCCCCAGGTTGTAAGAATAAAATGAAAAAAAAAGTAGCCCTAAAATTCTTAATAAGAGTCTATTAAATCTTCAAGTATATAAATCCTAGTTTGATCTGATGTATTTTATGCAAATTGGGTACAGAATTTTATGTCAGGGTAAATGCTTTACGAAATAAAAAAAAAACATTTGATTTATATATTTACATTTTTATTAGAATTCTCCAGAATTGTCAACAATTGGACAACATATCAGGAAAAAAAACATGAAACACCAACATCATTTAAACTTGCACTGCTTATATATTTACACATAAAGTTACTGTATATATAAAAAATATTTTCAAGGACTCATGGGCTTGGGAATATTCAAGACATTATTGCTACATTTCAATATTTACAAAAAAGACAAAATAATTTCAAACATTAAGCAACTGCAAAGAAACATCTGATGTAAAAAAAAAATTATAAAAATATAAACTTTCAAGAATATCCAAGACAAAACTCTCAATGAAGTGCCCTGAAGTACCTAGACATCTGCAATCAACAACTATTTTTCTTACTATAATCAAAGTCAATGGGAACGCAAAGGAATTTTTCAGACAAAGTATGGCAAATGGCAACAATTTCTTACGTAACAACACAACCCCAAAAACTGCTAACTTTGGAAAGGTGCGAGAGCATAGAACTCCAGTGCAAATGGTTACTTCCAGATTAATGGCCACACTTCTCTGAACGTAGTCTAAAAGGGTGGGTGAGGGGAAACCGTGAAGGCAACAGACCTGAATTTTGCAAGACAACACACAAATCTTGCCATGTATATATTACCTCTTATATCGGGCAGCGATGAGGATAGGGGAAAAGAAAGGTAAACTATAAGAATAAGATCCAGGCTACAGCCTAAAGGGTAAAATTTAAATATGTGTCAGTGGAACAGTAACACTATTTAAGATCTAAGGAATGGGTACAGTATGTTGAGTATAAATAACAAGAGTGCTTTAAGTGCAGGTGGATTGCAAATAAATAGGTCCGCAAGCACTCCACTTGAGATAAGCCTCTATGCCAGCTTTGGGTAAGCTACTCTAGCCAGCTACATGCAGAGAAACAGGACTGAGGATGACAGCCAAATTACTCCTTGGGTACCAGAGGATCCTCTTGGACTCAGGGCAAGCCCAACTCCTCAAAATACTTGTCTACACACACACACACACACACACACACACACACACACACGCACGCACAGCATACAAACATAGATAGATACTGGCCCGATGTCCAGGACATGTCGGTAAAGGAGGCTGAATGTAACTTTTGCTTCCTGCCATGTTAGAATCCAAACTAAGACAGCACTGTTTCTTACTCCTGTAGGAGTCATGCTATGGTGAACCAGTCACTTTTTCAAACAGCATCAAATCCATTGAGTACAATGCCATTCTGAAGCTGGTAGGCTTGTTCTGGCGACCTGGAGAGCAAGTTCATTTGGCTACAAGAGGAGGTTTTGTTAAGACTGTGCTTGGCAGTTACATTTTTTTTTCCTTAAAAAAAGTATAGTATGAACTGTTTCCTTCAAACTGGTATGGCTCTTAATCTATTCCTACATACAGCAGACCCAATGCCAGGGTTGTACAAAGAAACTAAACCTTGTGGGTTTCCCCCCTGATGTACGAACATGTACAATCTATAGATGAGTATATACAAACGCTGGCTAGGGAGGCCGTGTCTCCGTTTCAACTCCCTAATAGCAAACTCTTTCCAAACCAGGTAAGTTGTACAAAAACTCATGCAGTGGTCCATAGCTGAGTGTCTTTCCTTGTGCTTGGGGGACACTTTTTCATGGCCTAGGTCTCATTCTCGGCATGAAATACTAGATTCCTTAAGCCCAGAGGTTCTCACTTGTGTCCTTAGTTCTAATGATGTTCTATTTTCCACATAAAGGACTTAGGTTTCAGTTTCCAATCCTGTTGGCTCCTCCTGATCATCGATGGTTCTGTAGGCCAAAAAAATGGGACTACTTCTATGTATTCAAATAAACAAACTATCAACATTATATATATATATATATATATATATATATATATATATATATATATATATATATTTATTTATTTATTTATACTAGGATTGGAGGAGCATTTGGGAAGAACTCTGGGCAGCTAGCCCACCTTGCCTCCCTTTCTCTAAATCAGGCTACCTTTTATGTTTACAGTAGGAGCTACTTTGCTATTGGGAATATATACAGTTCGAACCTTTGCAATGGGATGGTAGCTGACGATGGGAAAAAAACCATCAGCCACTAAAGTGTGCTCATGAAGATGGGACTTCAGGGGGCCACTACCCTGGAACAGGAGGCAAGATGAAGGAAAGCAAAAGAACCATCATGGAAGCCAAAAGAGTGGGGTGGCTCCTGGCGGGGACATCCCGTACACTCGCTCTGCTCAGACGTCTTCGTGCACGAGCAGGGGCTGGGTAGACGAAGCACTGCTGCCCACTGAATTGACCCGCACCGAGTGGTCCACCACGGCGTTCTCCAGATTGGGGTTGAAGTTTGCTAAATTGGAGTAATTCTGAGGAAAACAAGTCCTGGGTCAATACAGCTAGTTCCTATTGTGAGCACAGTAAAACCAAGGGCATGTACAGCTTCAGAACCACAAGTAACAGACAAGGACTGTTAAGGAGAAGTGGTTTATAGGCACTTGGTGGCTAAAGCCCCAAATCATATTGACAAAACAAACATAGGCTCCCACTTCCCCCTCATTTTCCCCAAGGAAATCACTTTACACAAGGAGCGGTGGAAAAACATATGCAAGCCTGGCTCTTCTGATGGGATACATCTGGGAACGAGCACTTTCTAACCTATTAAAAGGGTTTACAAATCCCCATAGCCAACTGCGACCCAACTGCCGATGTAATTTGCTGAGAAACCCATGGCTCTTCCACAGATCTGCTGTCAGGAATCAAAGCACTTGGGTGGAAAATGCTGTTTAATTTGAAATATGCTTTGACACCCCACAGAGCAAGCTTTCACCCAGCAGTATCAGTGGCGTGTGCTATTAGAAAAGATAGCTCCAAGCACAGAACCCAGAAAGGGGAAAAAAAAAGCAGCTTAAAAAAATATATAAGTCAAATAAGAATCACTAATTCTTCTTTAAAAGCAGGAAAGAATGGATTTGAGTTTTCATTCCCCCTAGCCCAAATCACTGGGAGGGATCTCCCAACTTCAAAGAACTCTTCATCCTCTGTGGCCCATGGGCATAAGAGCTATCTGCCACTTGCTGGCGGTGCCTGTATGAGCAGGAGGCTACTTGAATGCAGCGACAAGCTGCCTTTTCTATGCTTTCATTCCATTCACATCACCCCAACCCTGCCAAGGAATGGGTGGACCCACATGTGAGAGGGAGACCATACCGACCCCAGGTCAACATTCAGGTGGAGGAGGAAACACGGCGAATCCTCATGGGGACTTCTACTGCACACCTGTGTACAAAGCCCTCCTCCCTTCTCCCTCCTCATCTCATATTCTTCTCTGGCTCAGATCAGGGGATCGGGCAGAAAGAACTGTTTACTTTGCTTTAATCCTCAGCCTGAAACCCAGTTTACAACCCAATCCCAGGAGGGGTAGGGGGAGTTTGGTTCTCACCCCTAAAGCCTGAAGATGATACTCCTGGAACCCAAAGAAAGGGGATTCGACACCTGCCAGTGTACTTACACGAATGGTGCTATCAGAAATCTGCTTCTCAATGAGCTGAACGATCTGCTTGAATGTTGGCCTTTTCAGAGGATCAGCATCCCAGCAAGTCTTCATTATGTCATACCTGCAAGATGAGGGCCATTAGCTATCACTCCTCCATGCCCTTAACCTGACTTCTGGCATCTGCCATGCAGCGATTCAATAGCAGCAATTCCAGAGTTATGCACTTGGACACATGAAATGATACATGCATAAAACAAAACACTGTGTGAGATATGGTCAAAACTCTGTGTGTGTGTGTGTGTGTGTGTGTGTGTGTGTGAGAGAGAGAGAGAGAGAGAGAGAGAGAGAGAGAGAGAGAGAGAGAGGGAGAAATAAGAGATTATAGAAAGAAACTATAGCAGTAACATTTGATTGGGGCATCATGAAAGAAAGGAACCAAGAGACATTTCGAACTGTGTTTGTGAAAGCCTCTACCATCTGGGTTTCTGTCTCTAAAAAGAAAATTGAAAGAGGAAACATTACTCAAGGAGAGACTTCTTGGCCCTTACATTTCAGCAGGTGCGTGCTCTGGGCTGACCATTCGGAAACCTTCCTTGATCATCTTGTAGAACTTCGAATCAACTGGCATCCCAGGATAAGGGCTGCTTCCTGAGGCACAGAGAGTTGGCAAGTCATGATCGTTAATCACAAGTGAGCAGGAGACCCATCAAACCTCAGGAGGATGTTCTGAGTCTAATGAGGGTATGTATGTCGAGGATCATTTTACCTAAAGAGAACAGCTCCCATAGAAAGATCCCATAGGACCAGACATCACTTTCGAATGTGTACACGCAGTTGAAGATGCTTTCCGGTGCCATCCACTTCACAGGGAGACGGGCCTAGGAGGGAAGCAGAACAGATTCCACCATGGTAACAAAGTAGCTCAGAAAGCCTGAACAGGAAATATTCCTAATGAAGCCTCTCCTGCTGGAAAATGAGGATGAGGACTTGAGTTACTATCTCCCCAGATTTTTCACCTACATGACCTCAGATGATCCCTACAACCTGCGAAATAGGGCCTCATCATCATCATATCCTCATTTTAAAGATGGGGACTTTGAGTCAGTACAGAAGAGTGATTAAGAGCACAGAAGTCAGAGATAGACAGAGGTACTAATCCCGCTCCACCACTGGCCTCGAGTGATGCAGACCTTGTTTAGTTGCCACTGACTGTTTCCCTCTTCTTCCTTAATAATAGAAATGTGGCGTCCCACAATGAGGACTACATTTCCCAGCCTCCTACCTGTGGCCATGAGACTTGGTTTTGGCCATTAAGTGATTATATATTGTGTGGTGGCTTTAGGAAAGGCTCCTTCCTCCTTACTACTCAGCTGGCACATGCCCTCTGCTCTCTTTCTTATAGTGTCCCTTCCTCCTCCCTGACTTCTAGACATGCCTATTGTCTGATAGATACTCTGGCTGTCTATCTGTTGGTCATTCTGGACCAGCAAGATGAGGGCTACACCCAGGAATGGCAAAACATGGGGTCCTGAGCACTTCATGGTACTTCTGTACCAACCCTGGCTTGCAATACCTAGCTGTCTCCTACTTGTGTTGTCACATGCAACCTAAATTATCCCTCACTAATGGACAGGGGGAGTCACTTACATATTGTAATTAAGCTCCTGAATCATCTTCTGTAAAATAAAATACTTGCAATTCCATGGGTTGCGTTATGGCATAAATTGAGATGGTGTGAGTACAAATGCTTAGCATTGTCTGACTCACTAATATCTGAGAAACCACCCAGCACGAGTACTCAATCAACCATGGTGGCT
Organism: Graphiurus murinus; assembly: GCA_004027655.1. Lineage (NCBI taxonomy): Eukaryota > Metazoa > Chordata > Mammalia > Rodentia > Gliridae > Graphiurus > Graphiurus murinus. Next base: position 7,409 of record PVLC010006614.1, on the reverse strand, counting down.
TACAGTCATCAGAGCTGTTCTGAGATGAAGAGTGGCAGATTTGGGGCTTAAATCCAACAGCTAGACCTCACAACCTGAATCCTCCCACCAAAGTCAAGCAAAACTTTCTGTGACTGTTCCTCTCAGAGACTGGATTTCCGGATATTAATCTACCATAAAAAGCTAAACCAATCCTCTTCTTAATCCGTTTAGGATTGAAAACTGGGAAGACAGTTTTTTTCTAGTCTTAAAGTTATTTTAGTAGGCTAATAAAAAAGAAGTCTTCCAATATCCCTCCCCAGATTTTGTGCTAAAGCTCAGGAATGGGGTTGATAACCTGAGCTCTATCCTGAACTCACCTGGGTACCCAGGAGGTAAAAAACTACATCCTTATTTATACTAAATTCTAAGTGAAGTCTGCATTTTCAAAAATTACAAATGAGAACAATAAACCCCAGTAGCATTAGCAGTACCTGTGATTTGTCCACAAGAGCAATCCCAAATAGCCTCATACATATTAGTATTTATAGATATTTCAAAACATTAACATTTACCACCACTTTGAAATTACAGCAGCTTTTAGAATATGTTGCTGTGTCTAATAAAGAAGTACATCCATCGACAAATCACAAATTCACCTTTTAAAATGTGGTAACTGATGTAACAGCTTTTCTTGGTAATTCTGTATATTTTATCTTCTGCCTAATAAACAGCGTTCTAACACGGGGTCCAAACACTTCACTAGAGTGTTAGAGGGCTCATGCATAAAAGTGACTAAGAATCAGCATGAAACCCAAGAAGCTTCAGAGAATCCAACACAATAGGAGATCTCAAATGACTATGGCATAAATTTGGGGGCAGTAACACATTGCATGTATTTCCTTGTTTTCAGCTTTCTTTATCCAGTAGCCTGGTTAGAGTAATGTTTCTGGTTAGTCCAACTGACTTGAACTGAAGCCACAATCTGGAGGTCTGGCAGGGTCTCACTTTCACTTCTCGATTGCAAAAACAAGCTAGTGAGAGGCTGTGGCATGACCACTGTCATGATTGTTTAGACTTCAAAGAAGGCATCCATGAAATACAGTAAAAATGTGCCCTGGCCCTATTCTGAGCACTTTATATATGTTAACTTATATAATCCTCCAACAACTGAGGCAGGTGCCAATATTATTTACAAAGGCAGAAAGACCAAGATGTAAAGATATTGGATAATTCCTGCCAAATGTTACACAGCCACTAAATGATGAGCCCAGACCTGAACTCAGCAGGATAGGGCCCAGAGGTAACCACCTCTTTTCCTTGGCCTTTTGTCTCTACTCAGAGGCTGGGATAATAAACTGCTTTTCCTTCTTTTTTTCCAGTATTGTATCAGGATAGAGAGAAGTTGGGCCTAGGAAAATGAGTATAGGAGACTTTATATATGTACAGGAGAATATGCTTTCCATACCAATGGGTGGTAGAAATCATGAGCTTTGCTTTTAGCCTCAGCTGACTTGTATCATTTCAGGTTATTTAAAAAAAAATCACTGAAATATACTGTGCCTTAGTTTCTCCAACTATTAATAATAGGAAGATGCTCCATTCTAGGGCATGGGTTAGTTCTGAGGATACAATGAAAACTGGCAATGAAATAAAGCATTTGAAAAAATTCACTATGTTCTAAAAATCAACTATTACTTATGAATCTACTTAACAGCCCTCTATTGATTATAAGACCCATCATTCTACACAGCTAATTCTGAACATGAGCTTAGATCTTAATCATTTTCACACAGTATGTCAGTCTCCAAAGAATTCTGCTGCTGTGACCTTAAGGTCTACATTTGTTACACTTGAGCAAAATCAAGTTCATTGCTATTCTCAGGCTATAATGAAAATTAAGGCTATTTCTGTTTCCTTCACATGCCCCATAATTACACAATTAGAATTAGAAATTCTATTATCAAATGTTAGTAGTGTAATGTTCAGCATTCCATGCAAATTTTGCTGAAGTGCACTTAATTTGACTGCTAAAATGCATGATATTTCAAGGTAGAATTTGCATTATGAAAATCTTAGAAAACATTTTTTTTAATCAAAACTTGAAACAAAGAATCCTTTGCAGGACTGTCAGGCAGAGAATGGGTACTCACATTTCCTTTAACCACATAATTAGAATCATTCTTGATGTCTCTGGCTAGACCAAAATCACAGATCTTTGTGATTCGACCATGAGTAAGGAGGATATTTCTGGCTGCCAAGTCTCTGTGAATACACTATTAGGTTGGGGAGAAAAGAAAACCATTTAAACTCATTTTAACTTTCAAAGAGTGAAAACTATTTTTAATACTAGAACACTACTTATATTATAAAAAAAATCCAAAACTTTTGTTTCACATTTAAAGTATTCAGTGTACCAAAAATAAAGATTATGCTTTGAATAACATTCACATTGTGTTTCCCATTATCAGCACCCTAATTACTATAATCACTTTCAAAACTAATTCTAATAAATGCTCCCCCACCCCCAGAATGCTTTCATTCATAGGAAAATATAAATAGTCAAATTGTATCATTTTGAACTGAAAATTCATCTTGCATGCATTTCATTAAATGTCCTTTCACAGAGTTCCTAAAATGTGCTGGCAACTTCAATTTGACACCTCCCAAGGACACAAGGAACAGGGTCTTTATTTCAGCCATCCTACATTCTTTCTTAGTTTGGTAATTGTTTGGAAATGTCACCAACAATGTTTCAGGGTAGGAGCTGTGACCTTATCCTTTTTGCTCACTTCTACTTCCTAGAGAATTCCTCCCATCCTTCCAGAATCCATGTTCTTTGTTTTGGTTTCATCATTCTCTTCTCATCCCCCATCCTTTTCCTTAATGTTTACTATCTCTCTGCCCCCTATTTCCTGATACATCAAGGCCATACATATAAAATTTGGGGTATGACTTCAATAATACCCAACTATATTCTTCATTGAGCATACCAACAATGAGGTAGATCCCCTTGTTTGCTGATATAGTGATTATCCCCCTATTTTCTAGGAGCATAATCTATATCTTAAAGCCAAAAGTTTTAAATGAATTCACTGCATATAAAAGAATATTCATGGAAAGCTCATTTAGACAGGTTTGCACTTTAAAGCTTATAAATTAGAACAGGAATTCCAAAGAGACAGCAGTTGGAACATGAAGAAACTAAATTTCCTCTGCATTTGGTTACCACACTTCAAAATGACACTCTGCATTCTAACTAGGGATCTAAAACGCTCTCTTCTCAAAAAAAAAAAAAAAGAAAGAAAAAGAACTCTGGCTTTTCTGAGAATTGCTCCCACTTACGTTCTTCGAGGCAAGAAAAGCCATGCCCTTTGCCACCTGGTAAGAAAAGCTGAGCAAGTCTTCCAGGTCTAGGGCCAACTCGTCATCCTCCATGATGGCAGGAGTCACGTCTCTTTCTATGTATGAGCCTGTTAGGAAGACAGGGATTTTCTTAGCAATTACAAGCAGAGAGTCAGGAAAAGACAGTGGCAACCACAATACCAAAGGCTGGCAATGAATGAATGGATGTGAACTTGCAGGGAAATTGCCTCCCCAGTGTTGAGGGAAGGTAAGAGGTGAATTACACACTCACTATTCAACAATCTCGGGCTCAGATACAAAATCCCTAGGGCGGAGAGATGGCGGATTAGTTTTCTTAAATTCTCTCTATAAGATGCTTAGATTAAAAAAAAAAAAAAAAAAGACATGCTCTGACCTCAAACACCCATGATGAGCCTTAACTGCACTGGCTATTGGGTTTGCCATGGGAGGGTTGCTACTGGGAATGAGGTTATGTTCCATGGTAGTTATGATATAATCTCTGCAAATACAGTTGTTTGATAAAGCACCCACCTATTCTTGCAGATCTCCTTTTCTCTGTTTTGGTTGGGACCACATAAGAAACTCCAGGCTTCATGTCCATGTACTCATTAGTACTGTCACTGCTGGGAGAGATGAAATGCCCATTAAGCCATGACTACAGAGTGGGGAATGGGCAAGCTCAAATCCTCACCCACGTCATCACATAATGGACTGCTCTTATTGGAGGAAAGCAATTTAACATTTGAATGAAGAGTGAACATCACGTTCATAAGATAGGAGTTTTTAATATTCAATACAAGGGTCCACTCCCCAAGAGTTAGATGTCCACTTTGTGGGGACTCAAGTTAGAAGCGTCCCACCTCTACATCTGGTGGATTTAATGGGAAACAGAGTCAAAGCATTATGCCATATTACTTGAAACTCTTGAGATTAGCCCCCACAGAGACAAGATGAAAGACAAAGAACACGAGCTTCTGAAATGTGTTAGGGGAGAGATCGTTAACATATAGCGACTGATGGGAGAAGGTTTAAAAAAACCAAGTTTGGTTCAGATAAACACCAATAATTTGGATGATTTTCTGAACCATCTGGACCTCTTGAATCTGCAACATTTGGCTGGAGAGTCTTCAAGATTTCTAGTACTTCCTGCTTCTGATTAGCATAGAAACACCATGACAACAACCTCCTTGAGAGTGTGCTGGTGGCTGCAAACCCATATGGGATCCCAATGCACAAAGAACATCACACAGGACTGAACAATCTAGGCCATTATTTCAGAAAGTTAAAAAACAGATACAGGACCAAGGTTTTAGAAATAAAGTAAAGTGGCTCAGGTCTTCATATAAAGAGGGTATGCTCAGGGGAAACTAACAAAAGGCAGTTTTTACAGTATTTTACTACCACTTTAAACTACTCAAGTTTACAGGACTAAAAAAAATAAATAAGCTTCACCTGGGGTTTTACACTTTAGCCAGAGGTACAAAAAATGGTTTCATAGGGTAATTGCCCACCAATAATATTTACTGAGATCTCCTTGAGGGGCTGATATTAAGAGTTCAAGTCTTATCATCTCAAGATGTAGGAGATAGTCTATTTTATGTAGCACTGAACTCATGACCTCTGAGGCTGAGCATGTGCTCTTCCACTGAGCTTTCCCCAGCCCTAGAGGAAAATGTAAAAGGAGAGGTGAAGCCCACCATGCAACTGCAGCATGCAAAGGAAATGGACTGGGTAGGATTATGAGTTTCGTTGGGCCAGGTGAATCAGGAAGTCTTTGTAAGTGGTAGATTTTCATGGCATTTGGAAAGAAAGACCGGGCAAGACACGGTAGAAAGTCTGCTATTCTGGTTGTAAACCAAACTAATTCTCCTCAAAGGAACTTGAAGGTCTTTACGTATCATTTAACTTCAGAATGGTATTGATAATGGAAGAGATGAGAATGAGGTCCAGAACTTATTAAAAATGGGCTGCAGTAGTTATGTTTCTTGAAACATGATGAACTGGGGTGGGGGGGTAAACGGGAATAAGTCAGCAGTTGATGGCAAAAAGCCTACGTGTAGAGATACATTTACTGTTCTTTGCCATTCTGCTAAAAGTTTTAAAGGACTTTACTGTGACAACTTGACAGGCTTTAACATTTTCTCTATCAACAGTCTCACTATGAAGATGCATATAGGACCAAGCCCAACAGTATAAATGGAAATACAGGCAAGAATGGAACCATGATAAAACAAACAGGTACAGAATTCATTTAGTTGCATAGATCTTAGGCTTAGGAAAAGTACTAAACATGCATTTAAAAAAAAAAAATCAGCCAACACCTAAGTTTACCATGATTTGAATCTTCAAAAGCACTATTTGAACTTCCTAAACAGTTAATCACATTTAAATAATTTAATAATTCTGATTTTGCACCTCGGAGTACCCAGTTCATTTTTTAAAGAATCAGCCTTGATTGCAAACCCTTATGACCCCATGAACTGCCTGTCAACAGCTGACTATTTATGCAAATCAGTCTTACCAGGAAGACTCCTTTGAATGCAAAAGGTTCTTATAAAGTGCTGCTTCTGCCTGATCTTCCTGCTTTGAACAAATAAATGAATCACGTTTTCTTCTCAAAAAATTCAAAAGATCACCATAGCAACAGTATTCCGTAATGACCAGGGTGGGCCCTACAAGGATATAAGAAAGATTAGAAAGAGGTGAGATCTACTATAGATAATCCTGCCTCCCCTAAAGTTACCCAAGGGTAGCCAGGCTATGAACATCCAACTTCAATGGATAAGCCTACTTAGTGTCAATGCAATTCTATCTATGACTTTCACTTATCAAAAAGGTAGCATTATGTAGAGTAAAATAAAATGAGCCCCTTCCTTTCTACCTGAATTTCTCAGTGACATGAGCATTAGGAAACAAGCAGGACTGCTCTGGCTCTGCAGGCAGAAGTTACTGCCTTCAAAGGTTCTACTGTTACCAAGCTCCCTAAGTGAATACTTTGATTCACTTCTGTTTACAGCAGGGCTTCACTTACTCTCTGTAACGCTATTATGGAAATGAAGAGCTCAAACTGCAGCATAGTAGGAAAAATCAGCCACATGGAACAGCCAGCTGAGACCAGTCTGGAAAGTGGGCGAAAACCTGAAATGACTTGTGTTCTGAGCACTAGTCGGGAAGAATTTCGGTGTTATGAATGCTTAACTGCAGTTCTGAAGTTAAGAGGTAACTAATTACCTCGGGTAGAAATTGTCTCATGAGCAATTCACGATGTGGGGAAGCACCATTCGTGGGAGCTGTTTTAAGATGTGATCTAATACTGTCAATTTTCCTGTGGACCTCTCCAGATCGAGGAACAGCTCATTTCACATCATCAATGTTCCTTTAGACCAAAATGCCTTCAGCAAACCTCACAGATATCCTTGATAGGAACCTCGACTAAGGCTTCAGAATTGGAAATTTATTTTTAAAGAAGTGACATGCTTGCTCCATTTGGTATATATTTGAGAACCAGGAGGCTCAGGGGCCTATTTTAAATTGTGGTATGCAAATGAGCATTAACTCTTTGGTGACCGTGATCCAGCAATATATATATATATAAAGCTTGCAAGATAAGAAAAGGATTCTGGTCAAGAACAGACATTCAAGCATGTAACAAGCATGACATTCAATGTAATAAGCATGACAGTAGCAAGTGATATGTCCAGGGCTGTTCCTCCTCAGGATGATAAAACTAAAATCTACATTATTTTATCCATTCATCAGTTTGGGTACACATTTATCTTTTTATACAAATATCTCATTTTTAAAAAATTGACATATAACATATGTACTATAATTTGACACATGTATATTATATGTAGTTATCATATCAGGGTAATAAGAAGCTGGGTACAGAAAGACAGATATTGCATGCTCTCACTTCATTTGTGGAAGCTAAAAAGGTGACCACAGGGATGTAGCCGGGCGCGGTGGCGCACGCTTGTAATCCCAGCATTCGGGAGGCTGAGACCGGAGGATCCGGGTTCGCGGCCAGCCTCAGCTACCTAGTGAGGCACTCCGCAACTTAGTGAGACTCGGTTTCAAAATAA
>PVLC010006613.1:57772-68463 GCA_004027655.1 Graphiurus murinus | reverse complement strand
AAAAAAAATAGGGCTAGGGGTGTAGCTCGGAGGTAGAATGCCCCTGAGTTCAATCCCTAGTACCGCAAAAAAAAAAAAAAATCAGAAGCTTTCCTGTATGCCAACCATAAATTCACTGAAAAAGAAATCCAGAAAACAATTCCACTCACAATAGCACCGCGAAAAGTAAAATATTTAGGGATAAACCTAACCAAGGAGGTAAAAGATCTCTATAAGGAAAACTACAAAAAGTTGAAGAAAGAAATCGATGAAGACCTTAGAAGATGGAAGGATCTACCATGCTCTTGGATAGGTAGAATAAATATCATCAAAATGGCTATCCTCCCAAAACTGATCTACAGATTCAATGCAATACCCATGAAATTACCAAGGGCGCTCCTCACAGACATAGAAAAATCAGTCCTTAAATTCATCTGGAAAAACAAAAAACCCAGGATAGCCAAAGTAGTTCTTAGCAACAAGAATCATGCAGGAGGTATCACAATACCTGACTTTAAACTCTACTACCAAGCCACAGTAATAAAAACAGCCTGGTATTGGCACAAAAACAGACACACAGACCAATGGAGCAGAATAGAAGACTCAGAAACAGACCCACAGACTTACAGCCGACTGATTTTTGACAAAGGAGCCAAAAATATACACTGGAAAAAGGATAGCCTCTTCAACAAATGGTGTTGGCAAAACTGGTTAAACATATGCAGGAAAATGGAAATAAACTTCACTTTCTCACCCTGCACAAGAGTCAACTCAAGGTGGATCAAAGACCTGAAAGTTAGGCCAGAGACCTTGCACCTACTTGAAGGGGGCATAGGACCAACAATTGAACACATAGGCACAGGTAAAAACTTTCTCAACAAGACCTCAAAAGCACAAGAAACCCTCAGGAAGATCAATACATGGGATTGCATTAAACTGAAGAGCTTTTGTGCAGAAAAGGAAACTATCAAGAACCTCAACAGAGAGCCTACAGAGTGGGAGAAGATTTTTGCCAGTTACTCTTCAGATAGAGGTCTAATATCTAGGATATACAAAGAACTCAAGAAAATCACAGCTAAGAAAGCAAATAACCCAATCAAAAAATGGGCAAAGGATCTAAACAGACACTTCACAAAAGAAGAAATACAAATAGCCAATAAATGTATGAGGAAATGTTCCACATCATTAGCAATAAGAGAGATGCAAATCAAAACTACCTTGAGATTTCACCTAACTCCAATCAGAATGGCAATCATAAAAAACACGAACAACAATAACTGCTGGCGAGGATGTGGAGAATTGGGAACTCTAATACACTGTTGCTGAGATTGCAAACTAGTGCAACCACTTTGGAAAACAGTATGGAGGATCCTCAGATGTATGGGAATGAACCTACCATATGATCCAGCAATACCACTTCTGGGTATCTACCCAAAAGAATGGAAACCAAACTATCAGACCGACATATGTGTATCTATGTTTATAGCTGCACAATTCACAATTGCCAAACTATGGAAGCAGCCAAGATGTCCATTGACAGATGAATGAATTACAAAACTATGGGATATGTACACAATGGAATTTTACTCAGCTATAAAAAAGAACAAAATCATGTTATTTGCAGGGAAATGGATGCAACTGGAAAACATTATGTTAAGTGAGATTAGCCAGTCGCAAAGAGTAAAGAAGCATATGTTCTCCCTAATATGTGGATGCTAGGAAGATGATGGGGCATAAGAGGGTCTCCAGATGTAAAAGGAGAGACCCTCAAAAGCAAAGAAGTTGATTTAACTGAAGGGGTTAGATGGGAGGGCACACTAATGTATATCAAGGTCACTCACTAAACTGAACTTGAGAGGGAGGGAGGGCGAGGGAGCGGTGTGGGAATTTGGGGAAGGGGTCAAATGAGAATTGTGAGCACATATATCATTATCAATTTATACCTAGCAAAGATGTATGCTTACAATATATGAATAAAAATAAACATTAAAAAAAGTTAAGCCATATAGATTGTTAATTAAAATTCAGAAATAATTCTCTTTTTAAATTAGATATCCATTATTTACCAAGACTAATTTCTTCTGACTCTTTAAAAATACGCATCCATAAGAATGTACATAAAAGACAAAATAAACTCAGTACCATATATATTTTATTTGTGCACAAATGTGAGAAATCCTATAGGATAGTAATTTCCCAACCAAAACATAGACATCAGTTTTCTTCAAAGAACTGATGTGTGAAATGAATGCATTTCTTCAGTTGTCTTGTTTTCCATTTTCTTATCAGGCATTTATATTAAATTAAGTGTCATTGATTTTATTTCATTTGTAGAACAGAAATACAAATTTAGTACTAATTCATAGCAATATACAATTCTGGATAGTGTTTGACATTTTTTACCTTATTAATCATCCCTATTAATATATAGAAAATGATTATGTCATTTGTATTATGATTTTCAGCCGTAAGCTTGTATCCACAAGCAGAACAGGATATTGAGAAATGATGTGTTCCTAGTTCCTTTTAATTCTTCATAGATGACTGTTTTTGTTTTTCTTTTTATACTAGTTCTTTAACTGTGGATAGCACAATTTCAGTGCACCCAAAGTCAGCAACTTCCAGCCTCTTCATCCTACACCTCTCTGGGTGTTTAGAGTAACATTAACCTTCCCATGAACCGTAACTTCCTAATTTTCAGCTCAAAGTTATGGCTGACCTGCCATTTGCCTTACATGCCTGGAAGAGGATTTATGGATAAAGTGAACAAAAGGAGCAGTAATTCTACCAACACCCCATAGCAGAGATTCAAGTCCTGTTGTATTCTATAGTCATCACCAGACACATGAAATGGCCATTTATGGGTGTGTTCACACAGTTGACTATTTTTCTGGGCAGGGTGATAATAGTTTATTTTGCAGTTAGTTTTGGCAACAAGATTTGGAGACATTTTCTTTGGTTAATTTTTCTAAAATACAAAATGAATTGTTACAGGCATATCTGAGCAAGTTAACTACTATGCTGGGCCATGTCAAGGACTTTCAAAGGAAACCAATTGCAATAGAGCATCCTGTGTGACATCTTGAAGCATAGTGTCTTGCTGGGATTATTTCAATGTTGAGTTGTTAAATTGATGTTTTCATGCAAAGTGATTTATTTTATCATTTTTGGCACATTTTGAAAGGAAAGGGAAATAATTTATTTATTTTTATTAATCATCAACACTCAATGTTTACATAATTAATTTGCAATCTTTTGTTCCATATTCATAAATCAGCAGTCCTATACAAATATTTCCTTATTTTAATAATTTATTTTATGGAATAGAAGCTAAGGATTTTTTTAAAGTCTGGTTGACTGTGAGCACAGAGGATTCAGTAAATACTTCTATTTGACTATCATTATAATGCTGAAGAAGAGCAAATATTTTTGAACAGCAAAATAAGATTTCATTAATCAAACTCTATTTCTCATAGAGAGCTTCCAAAACACTGTTAATTATGGATAGAACAGGTATTCAAACAAGAAAAAAGGAGCTTAAATGCACCAAATATTAAGTAATGATAAAAATTGAAATATAAATTAACCTATTTTGGACAGCACACATTGTACATCTGTATAGATGTTTTACACTGTACTTCTTAAATATCTATAATTATTACATATTAATGCAAATTTTTAAATGCTGGGGAGATAAAAATGTTAGTTACCTTAATTTGACCATTACATAGTGTATGTATATGATGAATAATCACCCATAGCCCATAAATATATACAATTAAAATAATAATTTAAAAAACATGAGATTCCAATTATCAGCTAGTGCTTGGCCAAAATCTAGGTCTTCTCTATATCCAAATTTGTTCTATATTGATAGTTCCTATATTGATAAATTAGTTTCTGTAGCTGTGTTTTCAGAATATATATGTATATAAGTGTGGGTTGCATAATATATATTCATGGTTTTACTTACTATCACTTTTGATTTCTCTTGAAGCCTATATATATATTGAAGTCTTTACCTGATAGTATTCCTTTTCATAGCAAGTATGACATCTTAGAATATAGTGTGTCAACACATGTTAATATTTTAAAAAATAAAATTTAGTTATCAGGTTTTGACTATGATATTTATAGAAAATGAACTTTACTTGAGTAATACATGCACTTCTTGAAACTCTAAAAGTTAAAGCACTTTCAAGGCACAGTCTCACTTGAAATTTTTTTTATGTGGGAAGAACTTTTGGGAGAGAAGGGAATATGGTCTACAGCAGATATTATTGATCACCTTCCCACCATTTCTTGGGTTGCACTGGATGCATGCCCTGGTGATAGTGTTAGTGTTCTGGATTTTAGATATTCTAATTGATATATAGTGGTATTTAATTGTTATTTAAATTTACAGTTTCCAGATGACATGTGACATGGAACATGTTTTCATATTCTTATTTGCCAAATTGCTAATATTTTTCTGGGACTTTTGAATCTATGTTCATGAGAGTTAAAGATCTATAGTTTTCTCTGTCTTTTTTTTCTTTTTTTTTTTTGTATTAGATGATACTGGTCTCATAGAATGAATGAGCAATTATTCAATCCTCTGCTTCTATGTTCTGAAAGAGATTGCAGAGAATGGGTACAATTTCTTTTTAAATGTTAGAACTTACAAATGAACTCATCTGAGTCTGTTACACTACTTTAACATGTGATTAGTTTTATTCAAATTATTTAATAGATACAAGTATAATCTGATATTATTTTTATTGTATTTTATCAGATTATATCAATTAAGAAATTGCTCCATTTCATTTAGGTTACCAAATCTGTGGGTAAATAGCTATTAATATTATTATTAGTTATTATCTTTTAACTTCCACTGGTGGCGTAATGATGTTTCCTGTTTTATTTTTGATATTAGTAATTTGTCCTCTCTATTTTATTTTTAGTTAGTTTGGCAACAGTTGTCAATTATATTAATCTGTTTAGAGAATCAGCCTCCTATGCTTCAGGGATATTTTTCAAATTCAGCCCATTACTTTGGTTAACTTATCAGCATTCTTGTTTTTCCTTCAAATGTTGCCAAAAATCCTACTATTAATCACTGAATACTAAACTAATGTAACCGTTTACACTTTAACAATTCCCCCCATGTAAGGACCCATTTTTTTAAAAAAATATTTTCCTGGATAAAAGACAAATTCACCTTTGCCAACACATAATATTAGAGCTTTATTAAATGAAACATTGTATTGCTTTGAAAGAGTAAAACCATATATTAGATTCTATGACTTAAATCAATTTGAAGTGAAAGATGTAAAACAAAAACAAAAAGCAACAATCCTTCCTCAAGTGTTCCTTTCTTCTTCTCTACATCTTTTTCTAGTAGTCTATTCATATCTCCTGTCATTCATTTGAAATCCCTTTCATTACCTAATTTCTCTCTAGCTTCCACATATGCAAGAAAACTTATAACCCTTTGCTTTCTGAGACTGGCTAATCTAGCTTAACATAATATTCTCTAGCTCCATCCAATTCTAGCAAATGATATATGAAGCTATCAATACCCTTTTCAATAATATGTACAGGGAAGGAGAGAGAGTGAGAGGGAAATACACCAAGTGCTGTGTGCATATATGTTTCTATTACTCTGAACCTCATTATAATGTATAATAACAATACACCAATAAAAGTATATTAAAAACAGTAATTCTACCAATAAGTCTGAGTAATTGGTATGGATTGGATTTGGAATCTCCTCCATAGACTTCTATGTTAGAGATTTGGTCCCCAATGGACTTTAGGAGGTGGATCCTACTTGGATAGAGTAGGTTACTGGGTATGTGTCATAAGAGTCTCTCTCTCTCTCTCTCTCTCTCTCTCTCTCTCTCTCTCTCTCTCTCTCTCTCTCTGCCTCCTTGCCACTATGAAGTGAATGGCTTTGCTTCATTTTTGAAAAATCTGCTTCTACATACAACATTTTTTATTCCTGGAAAGGTAATTTGATCTGCAAGGTCAAATAACTTCACCAAGGCATAAGGAGAGCACTACAGGAAGCAGGGGACTGTATGCAGGAGAAGTCAATGCCTGTGGGTAGACTTTCTGGGACTTCCCAGCTTCTGGAGACTTATTCCAGTTAGCATTCTTAGAGCTATAACTTAAAGACCTGGCCAAATCTCTTAGAGGAAAGACTTGTTTTCTTAAGATTTCAGGCTCAGTTCATGTGAGGCCAGGGACCGTGGATCTCAGGACATGTTGGCAGAAAGTGAAAAGAGGGAGAGTACCTGGGCTGTGTTCACATCATGAAGACCCAAAACAAGACAGAGCAGAGGGAGAAGTAATCATATATATAAATACCAGCCACACCCTATTGACCCATGTTATCATTGTAATGAATTTATCCATTTCTGAGGTTACAAACTTTATGATTCAATTACATCAGCTACAAATATTGATAAAGGAGTTCTTTAGGGGATATTTTTTATTTAGCTAAAGCATTCACTCCTGGCCCCTAAAGAGTTCATGCCCACCTCAGAATGCAAAATGCATTTAGTCCTCTCCAAGACTTCTCACAGTCTTAAAATTTCTAGATCACTGAAAAGTCCCAAAGACCAAAGCCTCCTCTGAGATTCAATGAGCCCCTGTAAAAGACAATGAAGATCAAAATATAAAGCAAGTGACATGCATCTAATATACAATAGCAAGGCATAAACATTTGCATTCCCAAAGGCAGGAATAGGACCAATGAAAGAAGGGATAGGACCATAATATTAACAAAAGCTGGCAGGGCAAGCATTTGATCCTGCAGCTCCACTTCTGTCATCTAGGGAACATGTGGTGAGAGGTGATCTCCAAAAGGCCTTGGCAACCCTGCCCCTGCAGCCTGGCTGATTGCAATGGAAGGTTCACTGCCTCTTCCAGCCTGGTTCCTTGGCTCATAGCTAGCAGCCTTTCCTTATGGTTGTTCCACATTTCTAAATTAGAATTTTTTTATTGCAACCTTGGCTTCACCCTCACAACTTCACAAGGTGCCCTATTTGGGCCTGTTTGCAGGAATTATGACCCTGTCATATGTTGCTTGGCTTTCCAGGCCTTCCTTTGAAATCTGGGGTAAGCTTCCATGGCATCTTTTTCCATGGGCTCTGGATGGGCTACCAACAGAAAAGGTAGTGATAACCCTACTCAATCACAACTGCTGAGCCTGCTCTAACTAGGCCACCACTAGTCCCAAGATGATCCTGGCTGCCCCTGGCCTCAACTTCATCTGCTAGCTCCATCATGGCCATCACTGCCCCCAACCCCCATCATGGCCACAACTTCCTCCTTTCTTTCAGTGATTTTACTTCCCTCCATGACATCATCTCTCTGGACTGCAGCTTTACACATCTCTTTCCAGGCAAGCTGCAAATCTATAAATTCTCTCCTTTACTCTCCGCTCCCAAAATTTGTAGATTCTAAAGATAAATAGAAAATGAACTTTAGTATCTAAGTATTATGTTACTGTGTGGTTTCCATAGAGATAATTCTGTCTGGCTGCTGGTAGTTTAAAGCCCTGGGTAAGAAAATGTGGGGCAGACAATGTTTCAAAAATTAATTAGGACAAATATTTCATTTAGTATTGTGCACATGGGGAATGAGAAATGGAATGGGAATTTGATAGGCCATTGAAGATGGTAGTTTCCAATAGTTTAAATTATTCTTGTCTTTAGTAAAAGTCACAAGAGACAGAAATTCCTGTAGTCAGCTCCTTCTCTCTCTGACTTTTTCTTTGTCTGTTTCTCTTTGCATCAATCATATGCTCCTTCTCTCTCTTTCTCTCTCTCTCTCTCTCTCTCTCTCTCTCTCTCTCTCTCTCTCTCTCTCTCTCATTATCATCACTAGCTTTTTTCTCTTTCCCAAATACTTTCTTAAAATATTAAATGAAGCTCCATTTTAAGTCATTACTATAAAATCTCTGTGTAAATGGAGAAAAGAATGGATGCAACTTTTATATTGATACAAAATTCTAAAGTAACTCCAATGAAAATGGTATCCAATGATGATTGATTATTGATTCTTTAATTTTAAAGCATAATTTTAAAAATATCAATGAATTTCCAGGCCACCATTTTCTTATTTGATTAAATCTGACTGTTTTTCTTCAGGCTATGGTTTATTTAGTAAGGTGTTAGCTTCACTGTTTTTTAAAGAATAGTCATCAGCTATAAATAGCATTTAATCATAATTTCTGTCCATGTAGAGGCTACTGCCTTCTTAATCCTAGTAGGTAATACATTAGAATCTAACTAATATGATTAAAGACCTATCATAATTGTTCAAGAATGTACACTTTTAGTTACCCTATAGGTAATGCCTTGATCAACATTCCAACTGCTGTAATACAAAACAACTGATTACATTACTTAGAGGAAGATTTATGTTTATATGCTCACAGATTTGGGGTTCAATCCATTTCAGGACAGATCTTCAGAGCTCTGGACATAGTGGTCAGAAGCAGAGAGAGGAAGAGAGCAAGAGCTTGCTCTCGAATTATGAAGGCTGGAAAGAGAGAGAGGAGAGAGAGAAAGAGAGAGGAGAGAGGAGAGAGAGAGAGAGAGAGAGAGAGAGAGAGAGAGAGAGAGAGAGAGAGAGAGAAGGGAAGGGAAGGGAAGGGAAGGGAAGGGAAGGGAAGGGAAGGGAAGGGAAGGGAAGAGAAGAGAAGAGAAGAGAAGAGAAGAGAAGAGAAGAGAAGAGAAGAGAAGAGGAGAGAGAAAGCAAAGGAATTCAAAGACAAAAGCATAATCCCTAAGGCCACAGCCTCATGGGCCCACCTTCTCCAGCCACACCCCACCTACCCTAGGTCACCATCCAATAAATCTATTACAATGGATTTATAAGTGATGATATTAAAACCTTCATGACTTAATTATATCAACTCTGAACACTAATACATGAGCTCTTCAGGGGATATTTTATATATAACCATAACATATACTAACTACAAACCCTATCATCTTCACAAATTAGACTACAATAACAAATAACACTGATGAGTTATTTTTCTAAATTGTATCCAAATAAATTCACAAAAATGTACCTCAGAGATCATGTTTCAAATATTTTATGAATGTATCTTGTTTGCAGTTCATATATGGTAAGAATATAAGTTTTATAAAAGCTGAAAAAACTCTGTTGAAACTGGTATCATTGTACTAATATTTGTGAAGGGTGTTTCCAAACATGTCTATTTTTCATTATTTTTTGAATGAAAGCATGAGTTACTTTTATTAAATTATGGATGAACATCTTCATTCATTAGCATAATTCATCTTCCTCTTCCCTGACAGTGCAAATCACCTGCTGTATATCCCATTCATTAAATAGCAAATCTCACCCAGTTAGTTTGCTTACTTAATTTTATTTTAGTAATCTTTGGTTTTAATTAAATCATTTTGTCTTATGAATCTGGAAAGTGAAATACAACCTAAATTATAAATGTCTTGAGCCAGATTCACTAAGGTGATTAATACTAATTGTGCCATGATAGAAAACTATAATACGTAAAGTGGATACTCGCTAATGTTTAAGAAATCATCAGCACATACCAATGTTTCTAGAAAGCACTTGGGAGCTTCTGTTTTATTATCACCATGATTAATTATTTTACAACCTGACTTTTAACTCTAGTATGTGAAAGGCAGAAGCATATCACATAAGAGTTCAATAATAGAGTTAATTAAATTTTCTCATAAAAAAATAAAAAGAGAAGCTAGGCATGTTGGCAGATGCCTGTGGTTTTAGTACTTGAGAAGCCAAGACAAGAGGATCAAAGCTTCAGGGTTGGCCTCAACTTAGTGAAAGCCTATTTCAAAATTAAAAATAAAAAGAACTGTGTGTGTAGCTCAGAGGTAGAACCCTTTTGGGTTCAATCTTCATTAACACATACACACACACACACACACACACACACACACACACACACATGATAAAGATATGATTGAGTACCAGACGATCCTATGTAGACAGCCCAAATCTTTGGCTGTGTGTGTGTGTGTGTGTGTGTGTGTGTGTGTGTGTGTGTGTGCTTGTGTATATCTGCACCTGTATCTGTATCTCCAACATAAAATGTTTCTATTTTTTTTTAATTTTTTATTGTAGTAACTCGTGCAATATAGCATACATCTTCGTTAAGTACAAATTGTTAACAACATATTTACATAATTCTCATTTGACCCCTTCCCCGATTCCCTCCCCATTCCCTCCCCCTCCCTCCCCCTAAGGTTCACTTCAGTGAGTGACCTTGATATGATGTGTAGGTACATCATGTGCTTTAGGGTGTCCCTCTGCCCCATGAATCCACTACAATTAAATCAATTTCTTTGCTTATCGAGGATCTCTCTTTTTCATCTAGAGACCCTCCTATGCCCCATCTTCTCCCTAGCATCCACATATTAGGGAGAACATATGCTTCTTAACCCTTTGTGACTGACTAATCTCACTCAACATAATGTTTTCCAGTTGCATCCATTTCCCTGCAAAGAACACCACTACTGGGTATATACCCACCAGAATGGAAACCAAATTATCAGAACGATGCATGTGTATCTATGTTTATAGCAGCTCAATTCACAATAGCCAAACTATGGAAGCAGCCAAGATGTCCAACCACAGATGAATGGATTACAAAACTATGGGATATGTACACAATGGAATTTTACTCAGCCATAAAGAAGAATAAA
>PVLC010006613.1:0-57672 GCA_004027655.1 Graphiurus murinus | reverse complement strand
TTCTATTTTTTTAGTTACCAAATTTTAAAAAAAACCTATTATGTATATTATATTATTAGATGTTAAACCAAAATCTAGCCTTGCAAAAAATTTACATATTGAAACACTCATTTACATGATTCTAGTGAGGGTAGTGAAAAGTAATGGTTCATAAGGTAGCTCTTTACTATCAAGGTGCTTAACCTGGGACACATTTCTATGTACCTGAATTAGAGTTGGTGAAAGAAACATTCGTTGAGAAATGGAAATTAGAGGTGAACCATCAGCTGTTGTTTTCTGAAGGTTTCATAATATATAATGTGAAAGCTAAATGGAGGAAGGCCAGTATGCTCCAACTTGTTCTAGTTCCCTTCCATTAATTGTCCAACTCTTTTTTAAACTCTCCTGCTGATCCAGTGACCCCAGGCCCTACTATAGCAATAGAGGTGAAGGCTTCCACTAGCTCTCCTTTATGATTTCACTGGGCATCTGGATTGGCATGAAAACAACTGTAAGGAAACCTACTCCTTTTCTCCCAACTGGATGGCAAAAATTTGGCAGATGTAACAAATAATTGAAAGAAAGCTGCAGCAAACACACTGGTAAAGTCATTCTTTTTATTCCAAGAAGCAATTAAAGCCAAATAAATTATGCTATATTCTAGACTCAGAAAAAAAATCAGAATTCACAGCAGATATTTCCAAATAATAATGCCTTAAGGGATATCATGATCTTTAAATGAAAAGGCCATTTCAAAGCTTATTGATTTGTGTCACCAATTAGTTTACATTAAACAGTTTTGACATAATTTCAATGATACTGGATACCTCTAGCAAGGCTAAGAACAAAAAATTATTCAATTTACAAAGAGTAGAATTATAAGTAATTGGATTTGTAAGACAAAAAGCAGTAAAGTCAATATGCATGCTTGACTAAAATTCTGGAAAATCATACTAAATTACATATTTTAAAAGTTAAGAAAGTTTTTAAAGAAGGAAGATTTATTTGCCTTTCTTCTTTGTGGTTTATGATTTCTAAAGAGAATATTATCTCAATCTATGTTAAAAGAACATTTCCTTAATGTTGATAGCCATAACACAACAAATATTTCTATTCTTATAACTTATAGAATATTTTGCTTCCAACATGAATTGGTAATAGATAAAATTTCTAAATTGATAAAAGTATTTATGAAAATTTAAGCTTTAACTGATATTCATATATAGCTACATGTCTACGCTTTGTGAGTTACAAAATATTTGATATTCATTTTCTAATGGGTCCAGAATGACCCTAAAACAATTATGTGTATGTGTGTGTGTATGTTAAAGGAGTGTGGGTTTGGTGTATGGATATTCTCTGCCATTTATTTTTCTGTGATGAATGCTATTTCATCCATTCCATCCTTCAGATAAATAATGACAATTTTTGTAGTTGGTCAAAGGTTTCCTTTATTGTAAATTTTCACAAGGAAAAGAAAGCCAATAGAATGTTGGCCTCACTTTGGAATTTGCCCTAATATCAGGTGATGCATCATAATAAGGGCAAAAGTAATATGTAGGAGGAGATTGAGATTCACTATAAACTTAAGGTTCATTGACACCATGAAATCTCTTTTTTATAAAGCAAGTGATGAATAAAATAAGATTAAAGATATTCAAAAAAGATTTTAATAGGCTGTGTATCATATATAAAATCCATTTTTTTCAAAATAAAATAAGAGCAATTATTTGGTCCCTGATTGAAAAATAGAATACTCAGTATCAGTTATATGGTAAGGCCAAGGTCTCTGAATTTGCAGGACCACCATCACCTGGAGACATTAGAATTCTAAATTTTTGGCCCCACTAAAGATAAGCTGTTTAGGTGATATTGACCCATTCTGACACTTCAGAACCACTATTCAAGGAAGAGACCTGAATAAACCCTAAAATATTTACAGAAAGGGGATGTGTTTATTTGTGATGTTAGATAACTAATATTTTTTACTGATGCCAAATAACAGTTAACTGTTGAGGTATTGAGACAGAGTACTACATTTTCCTGAGAGCTAAATTGTCAAAATGGCATTAGAGATAGACAGTAAATACTTGGCTTTTAAACTCAAAAGACCCAGTTCAATTTATCAGAAAGAATTTTAAAAATTCTGTTTCAAAAATATATGATGAAAGAATTAGTTTAGCTGTGTGGTTTGAATCTCTACTCATCCTATTTTCCATATAAAATGACTCTTTCTAACCTAGCAGGAGGGTGAGATGGAAAGTATGAGGTACACTGATTCCCCCTCCATTCATTGACCGAGTTCTGTGGAAGTCATGGAGGAATTCTTGAAATTTTGTCAGGCACAATGTCGCTGTTACAACTGCAGAGAGTATTTGCATAACATATTAGAATTGGAGTAACAGTGTTCCAAACATAATAGAAAGGGTCTATATTGAACTTTAAGAAATGTAGAATTTTATTATTTAGTGTGCAATATTTATGCTACTTTCCTTCAAAATGATACATTCATTGTCCTCACAAGACAAATTTTCATATACGACAAAGTGATAGACTGAATAATTGCCTCCAAAGATATTCATGTCTTGAGGCCTGTAACTTGTGAAAGTTAACCATATATGGCAACAGCAGTTTTGTGGATGAATTAGATTAAGAATTATGAAATGGCATGATTATCCTTGATTATCAGATGAGCACTACATATAACCACAAGTGTATTTATATGAAGGGGCTAGGAGATATTGCATGTACAAGGCTATTACTAAAGCAAGGGGCTATGCGATTTATTTTAAAGATGGCAAAAGGGATCAAAGGCCAAGGAATATCTCTAACAAGGGTATGTGCAGTTATTCTCCTCTGGATCCTTAAGAGAGAACATAATCCTACAGACATATTGATTTTGGTGACTAAAACCCATCTCCAAATTTAGGACTTCACAACTTCAGTAAAATAAAACTGTGCTGTTTTAAAAAACAAGGATCTGAACCTGGCTTCTCAGGTGCTTCTTAATTTTGCATCATTGAGCATTTTAAACCATGCAGGCCTATGTCCATGTAATTTGTCAGTGAGTCATGAGCCCTGCTTTAACAAACATCATATTGTTAAAGTGTGTGGGATCTTGAAAAGCACATGTAATGGGATGAATTGAACCTTTATTCAGTGGAGTCCAAAACATTTTTTTCTGAAAGTATAATAAATAGCCCATAAAAATAGTAGAAAAAAATAATTATCCTGAAAAATAATAATAAAAAACCCTGTGTATTGGTGGTAGGACAAGCAAAAACAGACATATACAAGATATTTTGGAAAAGCACAAAAATAGGAGCAAATCTTTGTTCATGCCCTTTGGTTTTCTTGAATAATACTCTTAAATCTTTCAAAGTCTCACTGGAATAGTGACCACTGGTCTTATCAGCATCTTGAGATTTATCCCTGGCTTCATCAGAGCCTTCATTCTGCACTGTTTCAGGGAGATATTTCTAATTCTAGACATAGGAGTCCAGAAATTGTTTTCCCATAGTTTAACAGCTGTGGGGTGGGGGTGCTAAGAGAAACTTGAAAAGGAATCTTCCATTTTGTAAGAAGCTGATCTAGGGGTGAGTCTCTTTTCCAGGTCTTGAGTAGGACATAATCACCTGGTTGTATTTTGTGCATATAGGTCAGATTTTCAAGAGTTGGAAAGACCTTATTGCCATATTCCAGTAAAGCCTTCCATTCTTGCTCCAAGTTAATTACGTATTTAATCATTTCTTGTGTTCTAGGGTCATCGGCAGGGTCTGAGGTTAGAAAAGGTTTCCCATAAAACATTTTATAAGGTCTTAATCGAGAGAGGTTTTAGGGGCAATTCTAATCCTTAACAGAACAATAGTCAGTAAGTGTAATCAAGGCTCTGAGGGTTCTTGACAATTTTCCCAGGGTAGTTTTGATTTCTAAGTTGACCATTTCTAGCTTTCCTGATGATTGAGGCTACCAGGAGCTATGGAGATAGTTAAGTTCTGCTCAGAGCTCATGAGATCTCCCGTTTTTACCCTTGGGAAAAAGGAAGGTCAATTTTTCACCTTTAAGTGACCTAGGGAGTCAAATCTAGTAATAATTTCCTTTAATAATGCCTTAATAACTTCTTGGGCCTTTTCAATTAAAGTAAGATGTGCTAAAATGTGTCAGCAAAAAATGGGAAATATTTAAAATATTTATACCCTGGACCAAATGGTTAGCATTTTAAACTGAAAACCAGTTAGCCAACATGTTACATTATGTATGCATTTTGTGCTTTTCCTAAAGATATGTCTTCTATACTACAAGATCTTTGCTCTCAAATTAATAATATCTAATTCTGCCTTAAATTTCAATGTCTTAGTAACCTCCTGGTTCTCTGGAATATCTTGGTGGAATAAAATTCTCATTTTCTTGACCAGTAGCCTTTGCATTGGATTTCTCTTCTGTTGTTTGATTTAATGTTGTCAGGAGGTAATAATCTTCATGTTTATGCCTTCTTTTCCAGAACATCAAAGAATGATGGTTCAACAACCAGCAAACCCTGACCTTCCTATGTCTCCTTTAGACCAGACAGGATGAAGCTTCCTCTCCCTAAGTAAGCAGGGCCTTTACCAAATGTCAGTGTTCAAGGAGCTATAGAAGATGAAATTTTTCTTTCATCAATCCTTAAAATTAAAGGATTGAAGTCTCAGAGAGGGAAATGTGGTAGGATAAGAGAAATAAAATATTAGATAGAAAGGAGACAAACTGGGAAGGAAAGGGAAATATATGTTTTTAAAATCTAAAAATTCAGAATATCTAACTGCACACTACAAAGTGTGTTTTATCTTAGAAGACTCAATGAGCCCATAGCCATAATCTAACTCTACCTTACAAGACATGTTCTATCTTAAGCAAAAACCACAATGACCTCACACTCTTAATTACAATGGCCCCTCTCCTCACCTGAGATTCCTGAGAAGCTTATTAAACAAAGGATTCATAAAGAAAGACAAAGTTAAGATCTAGCCATAGACCATCCATCTATGTGGTGAACCTAAGAATTAAAAACCCTACCCACCGCCTCATGGGAGTTCTATAAAATAAGAAACCCCATGTGGGTCTACCTCTCACTTACACACTAGCTTTCTTCCTCTTGAGATGGCTCATGTTGTCGTGTTCTCCCTCAAACTTTTATCCCTCACTTTCCTAAATAAACCTTTGTCTTTGTCTTTAAAAAAAAATATTTTGGAATTAAACAAAGGGATTTTTGTATTGACTGTGACTAGAAATGGAAAACTCTAAACATTAAATAAAAGAAAATAAAATTAGACCAAGAAGAATAATAATAAGTTTTAAGAAAATAAGGAAGTCAGGAGAAGAAACTAATTTATTATAGATGATAATAAGTTTGGTTTAGGTTATGCAGAATTTGAGGAATTGAATTAACATTCAGGAATTCAGTAACTACCCTTTATTCTGGAAATTTAGAAGTGAGAGTCATTTTTTTGTTCCTTTAAATTTACCAAATTACAGAAGCTTACAGATGTATGTTCTATTACCATTTAAGTTTATTATGGAAGAGTACAGTGTTTTATTTGTGCTAGAATTTTATCTCAAATATCTATTACATAAATTAATTTAAAAAAAAATACCTGCTTTATATTAAGGAAAGAAACTACTCAATATTATCACATACAGTTCTTCATAATTTAGCAGCTCATTACACTCTTAGGGAATACTTTTTAAAACAGCAATGCTCGAACCACATTCTAGATCAGAAATTATGAGTCTCTAAATTGTGGGGGATGAGGTGTGTTCATGTAGAGTTAAAAATCCTCATTACTGTTTCAATCTTATAAAATCAATATAAGAATTTAGGGATATTTTAAGCAGTGGAACCTGATTGATATTGAGATACACTAGGCCATTTGTTTATGTTGCTTTGGTAGACGACTAAAAAATGATTAGAAAACTTAACTGTTTACAAATATTATATTCACGAAATATGCTTTTCCTGGTGTTTATATTGCAACTATGGAACAGGATTAGTAATTTTTTCTGATAAAAACAATATGTTTCATTTTGGTGAAGTTTTGCTTTCTCACAGGAAAAGAAGGCAGTTTATTCTAACATGCTTTTCTAACACATACATTTGAAATGAAGATTGAGAAACTTTATAAAAGCACAGCTTTCAAAAGACAGCAGCAATTAGCATTCAGAATTGAAGCCTAAAAATATTTGCTCATTGCTCTTCCTTCCTTCCTTCCTTCCTTCCTTCCTTCCTTCCTTCCTTCCTTACTTCCTTACTTCCTTACTTCCTTCTCTGGAAATAAACTATTTAGACTTATTTTTTCATTCACCTTATTTTGATTCTATTATTTGCTTATACAATTGAAGCATTCATTCAGCATGTTTGTTATGACTTTTGTTATTATTTAGTCACTTAATTATTTTTTAGAAAGAAGAAAAATGAAATCTTTAACATGGTAAACTGTAGAAACGAAATCTATACTCAAATGAAATAGCATGCTTTTGAAATTACATTGTTTTTGAAAATTGGATGATTCCAGCATTAATGTAAATTGTCATAAACTGTTCTGACAGATTTTATAAGCATCTGTTGCCTTCCTTTTGCTTACTCAGGAATAAGGTGCACCTGGAAACTCATTTAAGTCAGTGACATTCCTTATTAACTTCCCATTATTTCAGTCATGATCGATGGAGTTTTTCACATTGCAAGCCTTCAAACATATCAAACACTGATGTTTTCACTTTCCACATTTAAAGATGATGACAAGGAGCTCATCTGAGAAAAATCACCACCTGTGTCCAGTTACCCCCTAGATTTCCTCTTGGGATGGTGGAAATGTGCTCATTTTTCATGGGCTGATTTCATGATTACAATGCAGTTCAACTTATCTGACTCAATTTCACAGAAATGCAGCCCTTATTGTTGATGTTTTATAAAATGAAAGGCCAATACTTGTCTCTACATTTGTCTTGATTTTTAATTATATAAGTCAATGAATTAAATATCATATCTCTACAAATGAAATTGAATTATAAAAACACACATAGGCAAAAAAGTTCTACTTGTATATATTTATCGTTAACATATTTATCAGAGTAAGACCCTTATAAGAAAATACTTTCCTTCTCATTTAGGAATGAATATCATGGTTCCAATTATTTAACTCTCAATGGTTCTGTCTGTTGCCTTGACTGCAATGATAGTTATACAGGTGTGTGAATATATCCAAACTTACCAAATTGTGTGCACTAACTATGTATTTCTAAGTTATACTTCAGTAAATCTGTTTTAAAGTCATTTGGCTGTCATATACATGAAAGAGGAGGGAGTTCTTACAATCTAAAAATATGGATAAATATCTTACAGTAATTATGAATTTCACATACAGGACTAAGAGCTGCAAACAATTTTTCTTTTCCAGAAATTAAAAGGTTATGTTTCAGATCAACATTATCTTGGAATGACTACAATAATACACAACCTATGCTTTAGAAAATCAGAGTTTAACTACACACACACATACACACAGACAATATATACACTATATATTAACATGTTAATATTCACATGTTAGAACATATGTGTTTTATATATTTGTATAACACTACGAGTTGGACCAAGAGGTATTCATTACAGGGGTACTCCCTCAAACCTTTTTTATTTTTATTTTGAAACAGGATTTTTCTAAGTTTTCCAAGATGACCTCAACCTTTCCATATTTCTATCTCAGTCTCCTAAGTACTGTAATTACAGGTGTATACCATCATGCCCAGTTAAAGTAATATTATTGAGTCCAACATATACTTGAGCTTTTAAAATTGATACTTGCAACTTAAAATATACAAACATGTTTCAACGTATTGTTTAAAAATCTCATATAATCCCAGAATACCAAAAGGGAAGATTATTGTATGAATTTTCAAAGATGACATTATTACTCTTAGAAATTTTAAGTGACTCTCCGAAAATGACTTGTCTATTACAGACTTATGCTTCATTAAACCAACTTACCTCTGACAAGTATTCTAAAATAGTGTGTTAAAAAGCCTGAAGTTTACACTAAACAATGTATAGGTGGAATTCATTTTTATAGGTTTTCTTGAAATCAACATTGACTTTTCTTGATTTAGTTTTTACTATAAAAATGGTGATATTAAGTATAAATATGATATTCTTAAATTATATGTTTTTCTAAGTACACAGTATGAAGGACTTATTTTATAGGATAAGGAAAATTAATTTGATAGTTTCAGTAAAGCACATGCATGAAAAAATGATGTAATCAAAATACATTTTTACAGTTTTTCTTAGTTGTAACTATGCAAAATTATTAGAAAAAATCAACAAAAAATTGCTAAAACTGTAAGGAGTCAAAGTAAAATTAACGTGGTCATTTCCTCATCCTTAAAGATTTTA
This sequence comes from Graphiurus murinus, assembly GCA_004027655.1. Lineage (NCBI taxonomy): Eukaryota > Metazoa > Chordata > Mammalia > Rodentia > Gliridae > Graphiurus > Graphiurus murinus. The sequence continues at coordinate 49,268 of PVLC010006613.1, read as the reverse complement.
TTTTTCCCCAAATAGTATTTACGCCAAGCTTTGAAATCTTGTAGCCACACAATTTTCTTACCAGAATGAAAGAGAATCCATGTTTTAGAAAACAAAATGTATAATAAAGATATCAAACCAACCTTTGCAAACAATACTTTCTTTTGAAAAGTAGGGCATATTTGCTTTTTTTTCTCTCTCATTAGTTTCCATTATTCCACACTTTATTCTTTTGGAAATTCTCTACTCCACATGTTTTTTTTATTTCTTAAAACTTGTCTTGAGAGAAAAAAATTATTTTGTATAGACATTACCAACATTTTTATCAGTGAGAGCATTATTGAAATAGAAGACTGAATTTTTATTAATTTCTATAACTATTCTCATATGCATGTAGTTATCACATTTTTATAGCCTTACACCCTTAATTTGTATTTTAGTACATCTCTCTGATGCAATAAGAGATATTCTTATTTTTATTTCAGGAGTTGAACAACTACATGTTAATACTAAATCCTTCCCCTTTTTAAGGCAGTATTTCAATATTTTATACAAATACCACCAGCTCTTATGCCTTAAACATTTTATAGGAAAACACTTCAGCAAAAGCTCACCTAATCTTTTTGAAAATTTCTCTGGTGTACAAAATTATATGCTAACCCCTTTCTAAATAGGTTATGTGACAAGTAGAGAGGCCTCAAATTCTTGAACAAAATCCAACACATTTCTAAACAGAATAATTTTAAACTTCATGATAAGTCTCCTTAATATACTGTAGAGGTTTTAAGATGTTTTTGACAAGATGATACTCTTCAAAAAATCATGTAGAAGAAAATTACTAAAATTACGATATCATTGTGTCAAAGTGTGTGTTGGCCAAAAAATAAACTAAATGAGAATTTAAAGAAATATCTCTGAGGAGAAAAAATACACAGAAAATTAAAATAAAAGCCTGAGATTAGTGATGTGAACAACATAAAATTAAATAAAAACCTTGTAATAAAATAGCCATCACAAAATAGGCTTCATGGAGACCCTCTGTACTCAAACTCCTAAAAACTCCTCTTAAATTCTTTAATGAATTCTAATCAATTGGAGATTACAAGAGTCAACACAATGGGATGTTGTAACAGTCCCCATGTGTATTTTAATTAGTGAATGAAGGTGATTCAGAAATCATGCTTTGCAAATGGGTATTTCCTATTATCATTTAAATTAAAAAAATTAACATTTCTTTGTTTTTATGAACAAAATTGTTAGCTGCTATTGTAGCCAGTCAATTTGTCTCTCAATATAACAATATTTGAATTTTTTTTTTTTTTGTGGTACCGGGGATTGAACTCAGGGGCATTCTACCTCCGAGCTATACCCCCAGCCCTATTTTTTATTCTTTATTTTGAAACCGAGTCTCACTAAGTTGCAGAGTGCCTCACTAGGTAGCTGAGGCTGGCCGCGAACCTGGATCCTCTGGTCTCAGCCTCCTGAATGCTGGGATTACAAGCGTGCGCCACCACGCCCGGCTAATATTTGAATTTTTAATATTTAAATAATAGTATGTCTCTGTTATTATTGTTGAACTTTATTTGTACTTAACCTAAATTTATATTCATTAAAATTTATCTTAGTTCATTTATTCTCTCCATTTCCATTTAAACATGTGATCTTTAAGAAAAATCACACACAAAAACTCATACCTTCTATTTTTCTACATGATTTTTTTTAATTTTAGAAGTTTATGATTTCAAGTACCCAAAAGGAAAAATAGAAATGAAACAAAAGTAAAGTTGTTTCTAAAGAAAAACATCTGGGTCATAAATTCACTTATAACTGAAAAGTGGTTGTTTCCATTTTAGAGAAATGAGCAAACAGTACTAACGTTTTGCTTCAAGTCTGTGGGGAACAGGGATGAGAGAATTGCTCCTGTTTCTGCTAAGCAGAGCTTTAAGGATCTGTCAGGTAAATTTAATATTTTTCAGGCATTCCTTTGTTACTTGATGCCTATCTGTAAGTAATAAATTTGCTTCATGTAAATTGCATATTAGTGTTCTGATTTGCCCTACACATGCCAGGTGACATGCAGTACACAGTATACTTGCTTCACAGAGGATGTTTTCTAACTCATCCTATGAGGCCAGCAGCACCTTAATGTCAAAACCAGTTGAAATCATTATAGAATAGAAAACGACAGACCAACATGTCTCATGAGGACTAGAATTGCATTGACCCTGTAAGGTCCATACTCAAAAAAAATATTAGCAAACTGAATTTACCATTGTATGAAGTGAATTATATACCTAAATCAAGTGAGATTTAATTTATATATGTAAGGCTACTTAAACATTCAAAATAATCAATTAATATAATCAATCACATCAACAGGCTATAGAAAATCACACGATCATTTGAATAGCTTTCATCAAACTTCCACACCTATATGTGATAAAAATCCTCAGAAAATTAGGAATGTGAGGAAACTTCCTTCACTTGATAAATAATACCTACAGAAAATTTAACACTAATACCATATTTAATACCAAAGATTTCCTGCTGAAATCAATAACAAGGATGGAATCTTTTCTGTTAACACATTTTTTTCAATATTGTACTAGGATTCCTATTAATGCAATTACGAAAGCCAAGGAATTAAAATTATGCTCTTGGAATCAAAGAAATAAATATTTTTTTCTTTTCTTTTTTTTTTTTTTTTTTCGGAACTGGGGATTGAACTCAGGGGCATTCTACCTCCGAGCTACACCCCCAGGCCTATTTTTTTATTCTTTATTTTGAAACCGAGTCTCACTAAGTTGTGGAGTGCCTCACTAGGTACCTGAGGCTGGCCGCGAACCCGGATCCTCCGTCTCAGCCTCCCGAATGGTGGGATTACAAGCGTGCGCCACCACGCCCGGCTTATTTTTTTATTTTCTGATGATGTAATTTTTCATATAAAAAGTCAGAAAAACCAACAAAAATTTTCTGGAAATACTAGACAATCATAACAAACTTTTAGCATACAAGATTGAGATACTTTCCCATATATGAATAATAAGAAGGACAAATTTCAAAGTAAAAACATAATAATGTTTATAGTAGCACCTCCAAAATGAAATGAGTATAAATCTACCAAATATGTAAAAGCTCTATTTGAGGGCAGCTATAGAATTCTGTTGAAATATCAAGGAAGAATTAAATAAATTGAGAGAGATTTGATGTTTGTGGATAAAACCCTCAATATTGTCAAGCTTTCAGTTCCTCCTGACTTGATCTATGGATTCAATGTAAACCCAATCAAAATCTCAGCAGGTTATTTTGTGGATATTGACAAAGTGATTCTACAGTTTATGTACTGAGAAAAAAAGACCTCAAATAGTCAACGGAATATTGAAGAAGAAAGTTGGAGGACTGACTATCCAACTTCATGACTTACTGTAATGCTGCAGTAATCAATACAGTATGTTTTGGCAAAAGATGGGTGAAAGACATCAATAAAAGAGAACTGAGAGAATAAAAGTATTTCACATAAGTATAGCTGACTGATCTTTGTCAAAGTAGTGAAAGCAACACAATGAAGGAAAGATGACCTTTTCAATAAATGATGCTAGAATAAATGAATGTCCACATGTACAAATGTAAATGAAGATATAGATTGATGCCCTTCCCAGAAACCAACTTGAAATTGACCACATTACTAAACATAAAACACAAATCTATACAATTCTTATAAGACAGCATAGTATAGTATCTACATGACTTAGCTTCTCAGTGACTTTTTAGATATGACATAAAACCATGATCCATGAATAAAATAATGGACAAGATGGACTTCATTAAAATTTAACATTTTCCTTTGTTAAAAACAGTATAAGATAATAAAAAAATGCAAGTCACAGGCTAGAATGTTCTTGGGAGAATTGGCCATGACTCCCATATAATTTGAGACTATACATAAATAATGGCATTCATGTCAACTTACTTAATGGAAAATAATGAATAAAAGAAACTAGCTGGGGCTACCTATTTTTAATATTCTCAATATCATTTGTGATTCTGTATTCTCTGAGATAAATGAATAGCACAATATTCACTGGTTTTGAAAGGACCCTATCAGGAAAATAGCCTGTTATGGTCAATAGATAAGAAGTTGTGGTATTTTCTTTTTTTTTTTTTTTTTTTTGGTGGCACTGGAGATTGGACCCAGGGACATTACCTCTGAGCTCTTTCAATTCCCGTCCTATTTTGCATTCTTTATTTTGAAACAGGTTCTCACTAAATTGTGGAGAGCCTTACTAATGCTGGCCTTGAACTCGGATCCTCCTGTCTCAGCCTCCCAAGAACTAGGATTACAAGTGTGCACCACCTCCCCAACTTGGTATTTACATTTTAACAGGAATAATTTTAGTGTTTGTAAAGACTTTCAATAATGAAGTCTCTTTAATAAAACTATGATATTCATTGAAAAGCTGCTGATAAAGTTGGCATTTGTAGTAACATGGCTACATTACTAAAAATGTAATAGTAGCCATCAAGCATGGTTAAATTATTCACAATGAGTATAGACAGTAAAGAGAAGTGAATTAAACAAAAAAGAGAAAAATATGATCCATACTAAAGAGAAGATGAAGAAGATGAATAATGAAATACAACCATAAGCTGATTCAGATGCTGGAATTAGCAGAGAGAGATTTTACAGTAGCTATTATAATTATTATTAATAAAGAAAAATATTTTTGCAGTTAAGAGAAACATATCTAAGTGGAAAAATAAAACTATAAAAAGAATCAAATAAATATTATATAACTAAAACACACTACCTGAAATTAAAAGAGAAATCATTGAATAGGCTTAACAGAATATTGAGTATGAATAAATCACAATTTTAAAATAGATTTATATAAATTACATAATCTGAAAAAAAGTAATTTTTTAGGATGAGAAGAGACTTAGGCACTTGTGGCATAATGTCAAAAGGGCTAAGGAATATGTAATGCTTTCCTAAAAGAAGGGAAGAGTTTAAAATAGTATGAAAATAGTAGAGCAACAAATGCTTTGGAAAAATAGCAACTGAAAAGTCCTCCATTTGTTAAAAATAAAGATAAATTGGAGATCAGTGAAACTTATGTTGGATAGATACAAGCACACACACACACACACACACACACACACACACACACACACTACACACCTACATACACCATAGTCAATAATAATGTGTAAATATTAAAGCAGTGAAATAAAACAAATAACCAAAAAAAGCAAAAGTAAAACCCTGCAACTCAATAATGATAAATAATCCAATAAAAATAATTAATATACTCAACCAGAAACTTCACAAGGGATTATATACATAAAGTTAATAAACTAATAAACCTAAAAATGAATCAATATCACTAGTCATCAAGAAAAATACAAGTTAAAATTATAATGTAATACCACTCTTTGATCACCAGGATATCTAAAATTAAAGAGCCTATACCAAATAGGATAGAATAGGATGGGATAGGATAGGATAGGATAGGACAGGATAGGACAGGACTGATCAAACCTCCTACTTAGTTCTTAGGATGTAAAATGACACAAATACTTCCAAAAATTGAATGTAAAATGCTTTAGATTCCTATTTCCAACTCCATCTTGTTTCCTTTCTCCATTTACACCACATGTAGATAAATATTTTTGTAGTGGCAACTCTGCTCACTATTTGCTTGTTTAAAAAGTAAACATAATCCAAGCTGGGTGTAATGGTGCACACTTGTAATCCCAGTACTTGGGAGGCTGAAACCTGAGCATCTGGGTTTGCGACCAGTCTCAGCTACTTAGTGAGGCCCTCCACAACTTAGTTGGACCCTGTTTCAAAATAAATAATAAAAACTAGGGTGGGGGTATAGCTTGGAGGTAGAATGCCCTTGGGTTCCATCCTTAGTACCTAAAAACAAAACAAAACAAAACAAAAAAGAACCATAATCCTTAACAGTCTATTATCTGTACACATTTTATCCATTGCTTCAAATAGTTTCAATTCAAGTTAAGGTAACTCGTTAAATTTGAAATTAGGAAAATTTATATTGCCAATCAATGTGTTAGATCTTAATCGCAAATCTCTCTATGAAAACCAGTATATACTTATTTAAGGATAGAATTATACAATAAATGTACTCATGTAATCAATTAAATAAAAAAGAATTGGAGAAAAAAAAGATTGTAGTGTGTTATAAACCAAACACACACTTCCCTGTTGTAATAATTCTCGTGAATATAAGTTCATAAATAGTCTTGTACAAGAATCTTCACAGTAGATTTTTTTGTTGAAAACTTGAAACAGCCAGGTTTCTATGAATAGGAAAATGAATAAACAAAGTCTTGTATATTAACACATTGGAAAACTACGCAGTAATAAAAAAGAGTTAATTACTGTTGTGTGCAGCAAAATGAATGAAAAAGAAAAGCATCAGCTGAGTGAAACAGTGCATATGGTAGGACTCTACAGACAAGAAGTACTAAAATGGACAAAAGTAGTTAATGGTTAATTGATACAAGAAATGGAAGTGCAAGAGAAGTGGTGACTTACTACAAGAAATACCTATAAATGTTGAAGTGGTTTTAATTGCATAAGAGAAGCAATGAACAATTTAAAAAAGAATGCTGGAATAAAACTTGTATTACCATGCATAGTATATTGAAAGAAAATCTAATAAGCGATAAGAAAAGGATGAAGTATAAGATCAAGGTGTAGACACTTTCAGCATCTGGTGAGGGCTTGTTCACTGGTGTAGATGAGACCTCCTTACCACGTTCTTGCATGGTGGAAGATGTAAGCCAGCTCCCTTGGGTATATTTCATAAAGACACTGTGTGTGTGGAGTGCGAGTATGTGTGTGTGTGTGTGTGTGTGTGTGTGTGTGTGTGTGTGTGTTACATGAGATAAGATTAAATTTGACTTCGAATGTTCAGTGAATTATTTCATTAAAAATTATGACCCAACAATAATTCCATTTTCTCTGTTAATTCATTTTAAAGAGGAAACAACTCATTAAATATTTTGTTAATGATACTCTTTAATTCTGAGAAACACTTAACTTTCATAAAACTGCTTGATGAAAAAGAGGAATGTGATTTTATCAATTAAATTAAAATCAATATAATATTTTATCAGTAATTGATCAGAATAACCAGTTGAAAATAGTTTGTGGAAGATCATTACTTATGAGTAATTTATTAACATATTAATTTACTTGTTAGTCTAATGTGCTTTCTCTTTCATTACAAAATATTTACACAGAATGCTCATGATTATTTCATGAAATGATATTTCCACAAATCATATGCCTTTCTTCTATTATTGGCTTAGTTTTTAATTTAAATTTATCACCTGTTTGGTAATTTTATTCATTTCTTGATAGTTCTGACTTACATAATCAGCAATATTATATTTCATGAACATAAATTGCTTTGCCACTATTTCTAAGGTAAATACTATTAATTTGCATTATTTCTTTTATTGCTTTCTATAAATATATACAAGACAAAAATATATTTTTCTAAAGAAAATATTTTTTCTTTCCCTTGGGTTCTTTTCTTCAATTTTAATGTCCAATAATATTTAGAACTTTGTAGAGATTTACACACACACACATACACACACATATACACACTACTCCATGTTTTTAAAATGAAATAAAATTGTTATCTAAATACTTTTGAAGTTTAGATAAAGCATTATTAGAAACAATGAATGCCTGCCACCATATGAAAAATTATTCTTCCTCTCCTTGTTCAAAAGATTCCATTATTATATTTTATTGTTCTTCATTAGAGTTCACCCAAGTAATTAGAACACAAATACACATTTTTTCTTCTATTTTCTTCTTCAAATTAATCTCATTAGCATGTACTGGGAGGGAAGTGGGGAGTACTGGGAAGGGGTGTGAAGGAAATCACACTAAGGGATGTGTGCATATATGAATATGTCAGTTTAAATTTTACTATGATGCATAATTGTATAAAAATAATACAATTCTTAAAAAAGTTTTTTCTTAGTTATAGAGAGAATATTTTAAGGGACAACATTATATATTACATATTTTATATAGTAAATGCATGAAAAATATGCCTAGCCAATTTTTTTTTTTCTTCCATTGATACTAGGGATTGAACTCAGAGTGAGATATTCTATCTTTGAGCAACACTCCCAGATATTAAATTTTTTGAAATAGTTTCTTTCTAGGTTGCTGAATCTGGCCTTGAACATGAAATCCTCTTGTCTTAGCCTCCCAAGTATAGGAATTAGAGGAATGTGCCATCATGACTGTCTTAGCCATTTCTTTTAAGGAATTATTTTTAAGTAGCACACCACTCTGATAGTAATGGATATAATTTAATTTTATGCAATCAAATTGCTTTTGCCCATGTGGCTTACAAACATATTATCTTTTTTGGCAAACTTTGTTTCTCACTGATAAATGCATTAATCTAGTCAACTTTTCATACTGAAAGAGACATAACACAATATTTAGTTTTCCATTTTTTCCTGATTATAATTTGAACTCATTGAACATTGCTGATTACTTATTGAAGCTTCCTCTTGCCGGGTGTGGTGGCTCATTCTTGTAATCTGAGTACTTGGGGGGCTGAGACAGGATGATCATAGGATTATGGTCAGCCTTAGATACTTAGTGAGGCCCTCCAAAACTTAGTGAGACCCTGTTTCAAAGTAAAGAACAACAACAACAACAACAAAAATGGGCTGGGGGTGGAGCTCAGACGTAGAATGCCCCTGGGTTCAATTCACTCACACACACACACACACACACACACACACACACACACAAATTTCTTCTTCCCAAGATTTTGGTCTTCTGCAAAAAGATACTCTAGAATTATGTTTTTGCATGGTAGCCACCAAGCATATGCAAGAAATTTGGCTAGTCTGGTTAAGATGCATTCATACATGAAATAAAAACTGAACTTCAAATACTATCAAGAAAGAAATATAAAATATCTCATTAAAACTTTATATTGATTAAGTATTTCTATCTTGGTCAACATTCTCACTGCTATAAACCAAAACAACTGACAACATAACATACAGGAAAGAGAATTTAATTGCTCACAGTATTTTGGATATTTCAGAGTTCAGTCTATGTCAGACCGGGTCTGAAGAACTCAGGTCATGGAAGCAGGAATCAAAGAGAGGGAGAGTGCAAGACTCTCCACCCTCACATCTCACATCTGGGAGGCCAGAAGCAATAGAAAAAGATGAGGAGAGAACCAGATATAATACCCAAGGCCACACACGTAGGGATCCATCCTTATCAGCCAAGTACCTGCTTCCAACATTGCTACCTTGTATCCATGAAGGCTAAGGGGATATTCTAAATCAAAACCATTATAGTTACTGTGATAATAGTTCAGATGTATTAGGCTAAATGTGACATATAGTATTACATTTATTTTCACTTTTAAATAATATATGTAATAGAAAATTTAAACTCACATTTGTGTCTCACATTATATGTTGTTTGGACGGTGCTTTGCTTGAAGGTGAATCTCAGCCCTTCATTCTCTCCTAAGTTACAGCCCATATTATGTGTCATCCTAAATGGACTTGCAAAACATACTTATAGACTGTTCTTTCTGAATTACTGATAAATGACCTTGTTAAAAATTACACGATGGCTTTGGGTAACAGTATGAATGTGTGCACTGTACAGGGCCAGGTCATTTGTTTTTGCTGTTAGCACTGTCATCTCAGTCTTCAGATCTGTTTTCCAGTGTCACTTACTCATATGGATGATTCGTGCAACTCTACTTAAAATATGTAGCATATTCCCAGTATATTGTAGTACAAATTTAAATCATTATGTCACATATTTTATTCATAGCATCAATCAACGAATGAAATCATACACTTTATTTACCTGCTTGTTTATTGTTTTATATGCCCCTGAGAAATCAGCTCTAATAAAGTGTCATTCTTGTTTGTCTTATTACCAACTTATCTGCAACTGGTAGAATAATACCTGGTATGTAGGAGGTACACAATAATTATTTTTGAAATAAATACATGAATATAAAATATCTGGTAAATTGAGAGTGTTAAATTTTTCTTTTGTGTGCAGTTTTGCAATTATCTTTTAAGATCCAGGCACATTGAATTTTAGCATTTTAAATGTATTATTTCATTTTTTAATGGCAGCTACACAGCCTATATTGTTCCTGGGATCTCTTAATTAAGTTTTCAATGTTCTCTGCATTTAATTGTGTTCAAGGACAGAGCATTTGTTTCCTTCCTTCTTATTTAAAAAATAAACAGTAATGATTGAGCAAATGCAAGACTTGCCTAAGCAATCAATACTACAAAGTTTTTTAGAGAGTTATAGTTCATTCACATAACATGTAGCAGATACACATGGTTCATTTAGAATTTCAATTAGAAGGTTTTTTCCACTTTTTTATTTTTCTTTCTTTCAGAAGAGTGTATTTTAACACTTAATTTTCCACAATAATGTTAGAATAATTTTGTTCATCACTGCAAATATTATAACATTATAAAGAATATCAATGAGCTGTCCACATTTAATCAATGTAACCTCTTGACAGCTCATCAATTCATAAAAGAGCATGAAATCATACCTAACATACTTACTTTTCAGAATTGTTAAGAGTACATAAAGGCCAGATTGCATTTGCTGAAAATTTTATTTTTTTTAAATATAGCATTAGTCATTCTGGGTGACAATAAAATTATATAAAATATGGAATTTGTTTTCTCTCAAATTCCGTGGTGAAAGTATTCTCCCCTTGGAGTTTAACCTGTACTCTGTAACATGGAATGTGGATGGAAGGAAGCCATTATGTAACTGAAAGAATGAAAATAATATCTGCACTTAGAAGAGTAGAAAAGAAAGATGGAAAGACTCTTATTAATGTAGTGAAAATTCTTCATCAACCTTGAAATGACTACATTTTTCTTTTAAGAAAAAAAAAATTCCTCTCCATTTGTTTAAACTGCTACTTTCATATTTATGATATGTTTTTGATATATATATATATATATATATATATATATATATATATATATATATAGAGAGAGAGAGAGAGAGAGAGAGAGAGAGAGAGAGAGGGATATCTGGTCAGGATAGTGCTTCAACTTTATGCTATAAAATATATTATTTCTCTGTCTAGATAGATATATTATGTATGTATATATACATATATATTCAGAAATATGGTAGAAATATATATGAACTGAATAATACATAGAAGGGTAGTCAAGAATTGGACACCTGTAGGGTGACTGGACCAAAAGACTCCCATGCATGACAGAACCCCACACCACACATATGTCTTGAAACTGCAGATTTTGATGAGACACACACAGATAGGAGAACAGGTTAATGGAAGTCAAAGTAAATGTGTGGGTATATAATTCATACAGTGCAAAGCAAAGTTATACTTAGCTCATGAAAATAAAGTTCTCAAAGTATAACCTGGGTACTGCCCTGTCTTTTTATGTTTCTGCATGTGTGTTGTGGGGGTCAGACAGAGGGTGGACAGGAGGTAAGGCACACTTACCTAATGGGATTTTTTGGAGACAACAAATAAATTATTATCTTTGGCTGTCCTCTGCCTTGAAATCTCTTGAAGGCAGAGTAGGCTGCTGAGAAACAAAAAAATCTTGTTTCAGGATGGCAATTTTTACTTTCCGTGGAACTTATTTGTAATTTCTATTGGTTTTTCAGAAGTAACCTTTTCCTGATCAAGAGAGAGAGAGATACCATTGTCCAGCATTTTCTGCAAGTAGATGCAGAGTTGTATCTAACTCTGGGGTTCAATTAATCAGTAATCTTTACTAATGGCCTCAAAATTCCCCATATTTGTATTACTTCTAAAAATGTTTTGAATTCAGTAGGAAAGAAAGAATGTCATTATCACAGATACCCACCCTTCTGACCACAGCCATGTTGACAAAAAGAGATGAGAGATAATCTGAAACTTCTGTGTTCATTATGGAAACATTTTAGGATCTGTGCATTTTGGGACTTTGCTTTCTTCTAATCCTTTTGTTCTGTATGCATAGAACTCCTCTTCCTTGTAAATATATATTTCCTAATATTTTCACCTTGTACCTTATTTCTCAATATCCTTATGGAATGTTTCAATGCCATAAATTTCTCTATGATGTATTTTAAGTGAACTTATTTCTCTATGATGAATTCTGAATGAATTTTTTAGAACTCAACCATAACATACAAATTTTCTCTGGCATTTGGCATTGTTAAATATTTATATGGCAACAGATTTTATTTTTAGGATATTTCATATTCATATGAAAATTTGTATTCACTCTTTTTGGTTTATACTTCCTTATTATAATTTCTTTCAATATAAATCACATTTTTAATTTTTATTATTTAAATTTATCAATCATCGTTTAATTTGGCAGTTCTTTTTCTTTGCTTCCTTTGTATGATCTGGAATGTTAAATTAATGTAGTTATGGTTGGTTAAAAGGGGCTTTTCTCATTTGCCAGCTACTCCACTCACTATTCAATGATTACTCTTTTTTTTGTGTGTGTGATTCTAAAGAGATTAAAAGGCAGTCCTTAATCTGAGGCACAAAGAACATTACCTTTTATACTAAGATGTGATTGATATATAAAAGAAGGGATATTTGAGGAGGTGGTAAAGTAATTTAAGAACTCATCATCCATATCATTTTTCTGTTCTGCTTCATTGGAAAACATATCAACAAATTATATTCATTGCATGCATGTTCTTCTATCTTAGGAAACATGATATTCCTGATTATCTTTGTGATTATCTTCTACTTTTTAAAATCTTCTTCTCTCAGGTATTGGTTAGTCCTTACATTTCAGTCTTATTATTTTTCCTTCTCTTGTTTTACATATTCTTCCAGAAAACTACATCTAAACCTCATAGTAATATCATGAATGTAACATAAGCAATCAAAATAAAATATGTCCATAGACTTTAGATTTCATGTACCTGCCATATATGCTCCTTTTGTTAGTCTTTAAAGAGATCAACCACTGTATTTTTAATACATATCTTTTATACAGTTATCAACATAAATCTGAAAATTATTTTGAATTTTTTTCACATTTGTCCTTATACTGAGAAAATAACTTTTTAATGTGTGCGGAGAACTAAAACATAGTATCTCAATCCTTTCTTCAACTCTTCTTCTCTATGTCCATACTACTGCTTAGATTTATCTCTAAACATTTCACCCTAGGTCATTGTTGCATCCTCCTATGTGGGCAACCTGACTGTAGATGTCTACTTCAACCATTGTCACCATTGCTAAAGCTGTTCTTTCTAAATGTTCTCATATTAATATGAAAAGAGATTTAACATATGTAATAATTTATAGGTATACAATCTAAGACAGAAATGAATCAAAGTATTTAATAATGAGTAGAAAGGTGAATTTTTCAGGATGCTATATTAGTCAGCTCCACATCACTATAATGAAATTCCTGAGGTAATTAACCAATGAAGATAAGTGGTCATTTTGACTCTTGGTTCTGGAGGCTGAGTCCAAGATCTGCAGCCCATACATTTGGGCCTCTAGTGAGAGCAACACATCATGTCAGGGCCATGTAGTACAGAAAACTTTGAAAAACCAGGACATAGAGAAACAAAAAGAGAAGACACTGGGCCCCACTTAGGGTGCAAGGGCACACCCTAAATGACTTACAAATATCTCACTAGGCCTCACCACTGGAATGTTTCAAGCCTTAAAGATGTGGAACTTTGGAGGACATTCAACATCCAAATTTTGGAACACATGCAACATTCAACTATAAATTTTAAAAGCCAAATAATAGCAGATTGTAGCGTAAAAGTCATGCATAATTTTACTGACCATGGAATGATGACAGGAGAAGAAAAATGACTGCTCATGATTTCATATTGTCACATAAATAACCATGTAAAATTATTTTATTATCATAACTATTTTCTAAGCATATAGAAGTATAGAAGAAAGTATACAACTTGGTTCTAATATTTTTTCTTGCTCAAATTAATTGGCAAGATAGTATTTTGTTGTGTATTCATTGAAATCTACTGAAAATCATATAATGTTTCTATCATACCAAATACTAATGACTACAATGTAACAAGATATGTGAAGATTAATTGTGGTTGTATAAAAATATACATTTTAGTACACTTTTGTCATTAAATGTTTTATTATATAATAATTTTTATTAACAAATTATGGATAGTTCTTGGAAAAATCATTTTTCTACATGTTACATATGAGTTAAATATCATTATCCTGAGATTTTTTTGGCTTTGATATATGAAATTTCAGGATGCATATTATAAAAACATATGACTCCAATTCAATCTGCAAATCAATTTTATCATCTATTAAAATGTTCTTATATAAATTTCAAATTCCCATGAGCAAAATGTGTTCTTTGGCTGGAGGTGAATTCTTCCTATACTTTATTCTTGCTTGCCATCTCACAAGAGAGTTTAATAGTACACTTTGTCAAAGAGGCCTACTGGGTAAAGTACTTACATTTGAAGAGTTTTCCTTACAGGCATCCAAGGGGATCAGTTATTATCATAAATCTAGATTATTCAGAAGGAATGGATAAGAGGATATAAAATAGACAAATTTAGCTTGCTGATAAAGAGCATATATATATATACGAGAGACAGAGAATAAAAAAACCTATATTCAACTTCTACTTAACTTCCTTCCTGCCAAATAATTGCTTCTTTGTATTTTTCATCTGGTGCATATAAGATACTTCAATAACAACAACAAACTCAGATAAGAAAGTAGCAAAATAAGGCAAACCATCCTTATTTTGTACTTCACCCCACTCTGTAGCCTTCATTCAGATTTGTTTCCTACTGATTTATGATATCAAATGATGGGGTGCTTGCCAGTGCAGCCTGGGGGAGTGAATATAAACAACAACTAAAGCAATGTAACTGTGTTTCCTAATCACACCAGTAGTGCTAACATCCCTATAATGGAAAAGAAGTTTAAGGCAAAGAACACCAGACACAGAGAAAAAATCAGAAGGCATAAGTGCAAACAATAAAGCCAAGGTGAAAATGGATAGATATGGTATCATAAATCCCAAGGGCTTATTATAGATCATCCAGATATTTTAAGAGTAGCAAGAAATTGTGTCGATGGGTTCTGACTTTGTTGCTTGACTGGGAAAATTAACTCAAGAAGAATCAAGCTCAATAATTATAATTAGATTTGTTGATTTTACTTGCTGAATTTAGAAAAAAATGAAATGTATCATAACTGATAAGTTTCCTGATCATAATAACATCTATTTAAAAAATTGTATATCTCATGACGCTGAATATCATCCTCTTTGTTTTTTTAGATAATTGTCTGAATTACTCTACAGACATAGAGTAATTTTCTGTCACTATTAGGATGCTATGGAATATATAATTTAACTGTGCAATATCACATCTTAATATAATGCTTGTGATTCATTTTCTAATAATGATGTAGTGTTCACCTATAAGGCCAATCTATAGTTTAAAACTATATTTACATATATTTTCTTCCTTATTATCTTACTATGTTGGTTTTATTTGCTTCTGAGTTACTAAGAAGATTTGAATTCTATGTTTGAGCACCTTTAAGATACATAGAAAGGTAAGATAGCATGAAAAATTGCTAACTTGTTTAGGTTTGGCTGGACTAAGAGAAGAAGTTAAATTCACCTAAATATGTTAATATTTGGCAGAAGCTTATATAGGGGAAAATCCAATTTAGCAGTTTGTAATTGGGTCAGAATATTTCTATGGTTTGTTGGTTTAATCTTAAGAAATAGAATCACTGAATGAAAAATAATTTCAAGTACACAGAATTTCATCATCTATATAAGCAAATAAGTCATCTGTATATTTGGAAAAAAATATTTCTTTAAAAGTAAACAGTAACATCAATGATAACATCCTATTATTGAATTCAAGAAGCTTTAATATCATTTGTTATATTAATGTATATAAGTATAAATATATATGTATATATTTATGGTATTGGGATTTAATCCTGTGTCATTCCATATCTAAGATAAATCCCTACCCTACTTTATTTTATATTCTGAAACAAGGCCTCTCTAAATTGCTGGGGCTTGTCTCAATGCTGCAATCTTCCTGTGTCAGCCTTCCAAGTACTGGGATTACATGCCTGTAATGTCCCACTCAGCTATATGTGCACATTTTAATTAAAGAAGGAATTCATTGTCCCAAAACAAAACAGTAATTTTAACTTATAAGTAATTATTTAATCTTATGGAAAGATTAATTAGGGCCATTTTGAAAACTTCAAAAATTTTATCATAACTTTAATAGTAGATTAAAAAGGAATGTACTCTTTGCTATGGATTTTTTTTCTTTTCTTTTTTGGGGGAAAGGGAAAAGATATAATTTTTTTATATAAAATATATCACATACAATAATATATATATATAATAAAAATCCTTCTGGTTCAATGTCATGTGTAGATTGTTGTGAGTTTTCTATAAATATTCTGATGTTAGTAATTCTTTTTTGTTTCTTCTTACAAGGTTATTAACACAGACATTAGGAATATTATGAATATGTGTATGTCTCTATGTCTGTAAGAGGCTTATTTTCATTATAATTTTCTGTGTATCTTGGTAGTACATCTGGTAACTTAAGTCTAAGTATCTAAATTTTAAAAATAACTAGAAAATATCTAAGCATTTTCATAACACACAGGGATTTTTTTTAAACTATATCACTTCAGAATAGCATATATAGTCTGTAAAGAATAAATGATTGTCAGGGTTAAAGTACTTAAATCACCTCTGGGAGATAAAAGCTAATAAATGAAATATGTTAAAAAATACCTATTACCTTGTGTAAGAAAATATGACTTCTGCGAATGCAACTTAATAGGTATTTGGGGTTAGCATGACTAGATTTAAAAAAATAGACAGATAGGTATTGATATTTTTATCATTCATAAACTAACTTGACTGGGATATTAAAAGATCTCTTGATAAATTTTTTAAATTAAAAAAGTTTGGCATTGTGACAAAATTAGGTATTTCAATCTTTTACTTGGTCACTGTACTCTTCCTTTACACCATAAACCCACAAAAAAAGTAATAAAAGAAGATTGCTTGGAGATACCCAATTATAGACACATCACCTTGATTATTTCAATTCAAATCTTAGCATAACACTTTGTCGAATATTGTGTATTTGTCCTTCATCAATTATCCTTTTTAAATCTAAATAATTTTCAAAGCTGATACATAAGAAATGTACACATTTATGGAGTACCATGTAATGATTCACTGTGTTGTTTACATATATTTAACCTTACATAATTAATAAAAATTGAATTTCCCCTATTTCATTTCCTTTGAAAATAAGTTTGAAGGAATTCATATTATTAGTACTCTGTCAGAATATCTCCCATACCCACCTTATGAAAGTGGGGCAAGGCTGTATAGACACAAGAAAATTATTTTGAGCCATAAAGTATTAAATAGTCTATAAAAAGTGTGTATGGGTCCAAACTCTAATCACCATATTTCAGGTATAGCGATAAAAGTACAAAATTTCTCTTTAGTGAGAATTCTGTATAAGAGCAAATCTATGTTTTCCTGATCTGTCAGATGTGATCAGCTAAGTCTGGTAGGGTATGGCAGACTGACCTGCTCTGTGGATTCAGGCTGTTAAAACAAATAACAGTGGCCAAATGGGCAGTCTCAGCACAAACAAAACAAATGTAAAATAGCAGAAGAGCATTTTGCTTGCAAAAAGAAAAGTAAATATCAAGATTGAACAAGAAATTCTGAATTCAGATACATGACAGTACTTTTAAAATTGATTACATGGCATACAGTAAATGGAAAAAAAATACAGCTCATTTCAAAGTGAAGGCCTGGTTGCCTTACATCATATCATAGTCCGTTATCTTGGTATTTTGAGAGCTGAAAAAAATAGGGAGATTTAATCCCAGGTCGCTGATGCAGTGTCTAAATAAAGCCACTGGAGTCCTGAAGACTCCATCAGCTGTGACATGAGGCTGAATTATGCTCAGGGGCGAGCACTGAATTTGTAGAAAGGTTGGGGTGATAAGAGTCTTCTTGTGTCTCCTTGAGAAAGGCTTTAAAAGTCTTTTCCCTCTTTTTTTCAAGCAGAAGAGCATTGAAACTGAAATCTGTAATATGGTGATGTCAATGTAATTTTAACTGTCAATATCAAAACAGTTTTAATTACAGTTATAGTGTTGCAGAAATCCTCTGGAATAACTGACCCAATCCCAATTAGGGTAGAAAATAGAAAATTTATTATACCAGTGGGCTGGAGTTAGGATAACTCCTGAAAAACCCTGGCTCTGAGCTCCACGTGAGCTCTCATTTTATAGATTTGAGACAAAGGTTGGATGCAGGCAATAGTGCTTACAGAAGCTGAAACATGACAGTTAGTGATTGCAGGGTCACTCAAGGAAGTTGGGTAAGGGGAAGACAAAAGGAAAAAATTTCTGAGCAGGCTACTGACCTACATGACCTTTTACAGGGCCAGATATGACCTTCACAGACATCTTATCTACAGGTGGTTGCCTGGATACATGGCCCTCTGGAGGCTGCTACTCTGCAGTTACATTCCTTTGCAACTATAGGGGGGATAATTCTTGGCCTTCCATTTTAGTAACTCTTATTTTTTATTGTAATAATTCATGCTTTGTATATATACATTTTTGTTAGGTACAAATTGATATAGACAGATGTGCACACATTTCCCATCTCACCCTTTCCCCAATTCCCACCTCGCTCCCTCGCCCTCCCTCCCTCTCAAGTTCAGTTCAGTGAGTGATCTTGATATAATTGTGTAAGTACATCATGTGCCTTAGGATGCTCTCCCCCCCCCCATCCAATACCTTCAGTTAAAACAACTTCTTTGCTTATCGAGGATCTCTCTTTTTCATCTGGAGACCCTCTTATGCCCCATCTTCTTCCTAGCATCCGCATATTAGGGAGAACATATTCTTCTTTGCTCTTTGTGACTGGCTAATCTCACTTAACATAATGTTTTCCAGTTGCATCCATTTCCCTGCAAAGAACATGATTTTGTTCTTCTTTATGGCTGAGTAAAATTCCATTGTGTATATATCCCATAGTTTTGTAATCCAGTCATCTGTGGATGGACATCTTGGCTGCTTCCACAGTTTGGCTATTGTGAATTGAGCCACTATAAACATTGATACACATGCATCGGTCTGACAGTTTGGTTTTCATTCTTTTGGGTATATACCCACTAGTGGAATTGCTGGGTCATATGGTAGATTCACTCCCAGTCGTCTGAGGATCCTCCATACTGTTTTCCACAGTGGTTGCACAAGTTTGCACTCCCACCAACAATGTATTAGGGTTCCCACTTCTCCACACCCTCGCCAGCAGGTGGTGTTGTTTGTGTTTTTTTTATGATTGCCATTCTGATTGGAGTTAGGTGAAATCTCAGGGTAGTTTTGATCAGCATCTCCCTGATTGCCAATGATGTGGAACATTTCCTCATACACTTATTGGCCATTTGTATTTCTTCTTTTGTGAAGTGTCTATTTAGATCCTTTGCCCATTTTTTGATTGGGTTATTTGCTTTCTTAGTTGTGATTTTCTTGAGTTCTTTGTATATCCTATATATTAGACCTCTATCTGGAGTGTAACTGGCAAAATTTTTCTCCCATTCTGTAGGCTCTCTGTTGAGGTTCTTGATAGTTTCCTTTGCTCTGCAGAAGCTTTTCAGTTTAAAGCAATCCCATATATTGATCTTCCTTTGAGCTGCTTGTGATTTTATAAAACATTTATAGAAGCGCTAATCCCAATACTCCTCAAGCTATTCCGTGAAATAGAAAGAAACGGGACCCTCCCAAACACATTCTATGAAGCCAACATCACACTAATACCAAAACCAAATAAAGACAGCTCAAGAAAAGAAAACTATAGGCCTATATCATTGATGAACTTAGATGCAAAACTGCTAAACAAGATACTAGCAACATGCATTCAAAACCACATCAAGAAAATTATACACCATGACCAAGCCGGGTTCATCCCAGGGATGCAAGGCTTGTTCAACATTTGAAAAACAATACATGTAATTCACCACATAAACAGACTCAAAGAAAAAAAGCACATGATAATCTCAATTGATGCTGAAAAAGCTTTTGACAAGATCCAACACCCATTCATGCTAAAAGCACTACAGAGAATTGGAATAGAAGGAACATACCTCAAAATCATAGAGGCAGCCAGGCGTGGTGGCGCACACTTGTAATCCCAGCATTCGGGAGGCTGATACCGGAGGATCCGGGTTCGCGACCAGCCTCAGCTACCTAGTGAGGCACTCTGCAACTCAGTGAGACTCTGTTTCAAAATAAAGAATAAAAAGGGGCTGGGGATGTAGCTTGGAGGTAGAATGCCCCTGAGTTCAATCCCCAGTACCGCAAAAAAAAAAAAAAAATCATAGAGGCAATATACAATAGGCCCACAGTGAGCATCATATTAAATGGAGAAAAACTGAAAGAGTTCCCACTAAAGACAGGAACAAGACAAGGATGTCCATTATCACCTCTTCTGTTTACTATAGTACTCGAGACTCTAGCCAGAGCAATAAGGCAAGAGAAGGAAATCAAAGGGGTAAAAATAGGGAAAGAAGAACTAAAACTATCCCTTTTTGCAGATGACATGATACTATATTTAGAAGACCCAACAAACTCAACCAAAAAACTTACAGAACTGATCAACAAATTCAGTAAGTTGTTCAGATACAAAATCAATCTTAAAAAATCAGAAGCCTTCCTATATCCCAACCATAAATCAACCAAAAAAGAAATCCAGAAAGCAATTCCACTCACAATAGCACCCCGAAAAATAAAATACTTAGGGATAAACCTAACCAACGAGATTAAAGACCTCTATAAGGAAAATTACAGAAAGCTGAAGAAGGAAATCGATGAAGACCTTAGAAGATGGAAGGGTCTACCATGCTCTTGGATAGGCAGAATAAATATCATCAAAATGGCCATCCTACCAAAACTGATCTACAAATTCAATGCAATACCCATGAAATTACCAAGGGCGCTCCTCATAGACATAGAAAAATCAGTCCTTAAATTCATCTGGAAAAACAAAAAGCCCAGGATAGCCAAAGTAGTTCTTAGCAATAAAAATAATGCAGGAGACATCACAATACCTGACTTTAAACTCTACTACCAAGCCACAGTAATAAAAACAGCATGGTATTGGCACAAAAACAGACACATAGACCAATGGAGCAGAATAGAAGACTCAGAAACAGATCCACATACTTACAGTCAACTGATTTTTGATAAAGGAGCCAAAAGTATACACTGGAAAAAAGATAGCCTCTTTAACAAATGGTGTTGGCAAAACTGGTTAACCATATGCAGGAAACTGGAAATAAACCCCACTTTCTCACCCTGCACAAGAGTCAACTCAAGGTGGATCAAGGACCTGGAAGTCAGACCAGAGACCTTGCAGATACTTGAAGAGGGCATAGGACCAACCCTTGAACATTTAGTAACTCTTATTATTCTACCACATTCTCTCCTCTTTACCTATACAATCCCTTATGACTTTAATTCATGTTATGGGAACCCATTGGTATTCCTGGTGTAGCACTTGTAATTTTACTGCCTCTAGCTGATTATTAATAAACTTAGTTAAGATGTTAATGATACAGGACCCAAAATCAAGCCCAGCAAGATCATATCTAAAGGCCCTACCATAGGTATGCCAGGGTCCCCATGTCATCCAATCAGTTTTCTATTGCATTTCCTTCTTGCTATTTCTGGTCTTAATTCTTTCAATAAGTATATTGCATTCTCTGTACTATTCCCTATTGGTGAGCACAAAGGCAACATTCAAAAGAATACACAAATTCCCCCCTTTTCTGAAGTAATTAGGTCTAGCTCTCCCTTGGTTTTGTAGCACTATAGCCGGCAGTGAGTCTATCTGGTTTTGGAAGGTGGCTATGATCTTTTGGACAATGGTCAAGTCTTATATCTGTTTAGAAAGTTGTATTTGTTGTACCTGTTTGCTGTGGTGCCTGTGGCTACAGTCCCTGCCAAGCCAATTTCCAATAGAACTGGTAAGAGCACTGGGTCCCTCTTTTGCCTAGTCCCCTCAGGATGTAAATGTTGGCAGACTTCATTTCCAGGGAATATATCCAGATCTGGAGCCAAGAATACTAATTCACAGTCTTCTGGGTAACAGGTGTGGAGACCCATGTGGCAGACAAAGTATGTCTACTTTGGGGCTACTGCTTCAGGGTCTAATTTAGTACAGCTTTCTCCTGTTCCTATGCAGCGAGCCTCTCCTATTACCTAAATGGGTGGCCCTGCCATCCATGTTACTGTCATGCTGTTGGACAGACTTAGGTTAGTCAGTGCCACCCCAGCATAAGAAACCTGGCTTGCTCTCAGACCTAGCCAACAATTCCCTCCTAAATCAAGAATGGTTTGATTAAACAGTTCATGGTTGGCATTTACTAGGGCCAACATTTTGAGAAGAGGAGCAAACTGTTTTATGTTGGACTGCTTGTTATTGGTTCTCTTTTGTTCTAGGACCCAGGGATTATCTAGAGAATTGACTCTACTGACTGAGATAGTAATTTGTTCTACTGACAGCTGAAAGATTATGGTGGAGAGGCAGTAATCTGTGGGAATTAATCTTAGTACTAGTTCAAGAGTTCCCCAAGTAATGGGGTTCTTCAGGGTTAATTCTATCTGCACTCCCCCTTTGTCATCTAAAGAAAGGGGCTTGATCCTTTGTATTTCTGTGTCAGAGGTGTGTGTCTTGTCTGAGACAAATGTTCATGTGGGCCCTGACATTCTTAATCCACTCATGAAATTGACATAGGACCGCTGTCTTAGATGGAACCAATGATCTCCTCAGCAGTCCCCCTCTGACCTAATCACCCAATCATAAATGGCAAGGTTCCAGGTTTTGGGTGTGCTACAATAAAAGGATCTCCAACTGGGGCTCTCTTTTCTGCATTTTCAGTTTGCCAGTTTGGCCTTGGGAATCACATCCCAAAAGTCTGGCTCCATACACTATCGTAAGATGATAATGCAAGGGCCAATTTTAGGACAGATGTTGAATGCCACATAGGACCCTGGGCTTCTAGAGTTCCCTGAATCTTGTAGGACCCTCTCTAGATTTGGAAGCATCTGGCCCTTAGGTCCAGGTATGCATTAGACTGTTCCCATATCTACAGAAGATCTCCAAGGTGAACAGCCTCTGGCATTTAAAAGACTTGGTCAATACTCTTAATTCCTTGCCCCCCGAGGCTAGCAGTCCTCTTTCTTAATATATTGCTCCATAAATGTGCAGAGTAGCAAGGCATGTTGAGAATTTGTGTAAATCATCACGTTTTCCTTATGTGAGGGAGAGTATCCTAGTTAATACAAAAAGTTCAGCTTTCTGTGCAGACCAGTGGTTAGATAGTTGGCCATTTTCTATGATTTTGTCTTCTGTGGTTACTGCGTACCAAGTGTGATGCTCTCCTTGTTGTAAGCTATGGCTCCCATCAATAAAGATTTCCATATCTGACTTAGGGAGTGGTTCATCCTTTAAGTCTGCCTGGGAGGAGATTTCTTCCAAGATATTTTTGTATGCATGGAGGGATTTTCTCTCCTCTTCAGACAGGTATGTGGCTGAGTTTAGGGTTAAAGTGACTTCTATCCATTTCTGGGGGTACTCCTCTAACATGGCCTGATATTAGGCCACTCATTCCCCATTAATTCAGTGGTTGGTGGTCCTATTTAATAGGGAGGTGACCTGATGTAGCACTTTTATGGTAATATTCTGTCCCAGAGTCAGTTTGTCTGCTTCCTGTACTAGTATTACCATGGCTGCTAGCATTCTTAGACAAGGGGGCCATCCCAAGGCCACTGGATCCAGTCTTTTAGACAAGTATGCTACAGGTCTTTTCGCCTAACCCAACTCCTCCTTTTTCATGTATGTAGAGAATGAAGGGGCAGATGAAGTCTGGGAGCACCAGAATGAGATCCTCACTTAATCTTCTCTTGAGTTGGTTGAAAACATGATCCCCTTTTCTCATTTTATGGGGTCCAAGACAGGCCAATGGAGGGCTCTGTAGAGTAGCTTGCAATGGTAGAAAACTCTGGAATCCAGAGTCTGATGAATTCACTGCCCCCAAGAATTCCCTGCATTGCCTCTTAGTTTAGGGTAGGAGTCTTGACTGATCACTTTCTTTCATTCTTCCACCAACCTTCTCTGTCCCCTGATAAAGTGATACTCCAAGTAGATTACTTCTTTCCTGCAGATTTGAGCTTTTTTCTTGAAGACCTTGTTTTCTGTTTCTTATAATAAGCATAGCAGTTCTTCAGCGCCCTTTTTGTAGATCTCTCTCATGAGAGTGGCCAGCAACTGGTCATCAACCTTCTTCAAGATGGTGTACCTAGAAAGTTGGATATTTTCTAAGTCCTTTGTCAGAGCATCCCCAAAGATGGTAGAAAATTTTATGAACCCTTGGGGAAGATGAATCCAGGTTAATTTTCCCTCAAGCCAGTTTCTGGGTCCTCCCCTTCTAAAGCAAACAGGGACCATGAGACCACTCCAGTCACTCACACATTCATTCACCATTCATTCAGAAGTTATGCATTTCACTTTAAATTACTATTCTATCTTTCCAAGCAGAGGCCAATATCACCTTGGAATACACATCAAGGCTACAGAGGAAGACCAGTTCCACTTTGAAATATGCATCTAGGCTTTGGATGCCAACTTCAGAGGGATTATCAGTCTCACACAGGCCTTCCTACACTGGATTTCTACTACATAATTACCCCAGGGACCCTTACTTGGTCCAGATGCTTGCTTAACCTCTTCTTCTTCCACCCAGGGGCTCCCAGTCCAGGGTACCACAGTCTTCCTGGGCCAACTGAAAGGGGACTCCAAAATACCATTGGGGTCCACATTTCCCAGTTCCAGGTACTCCCAGTGGGCTCTGAAACCTAGGAGTGGCACTCCTGATCAATGAGGGCCGAGCCTTCAGAGATGTTGCAGAAATCCTCTGGAATAATTGAGGATTATAATTCCAACACCAATTTGGGTGGAAAAGAAGAAGTTTATTACACCAGTGGGCCAAAGTTAGGATATCTCCTGAAAAAACTCTGAATAACTCTGACTCTGATCTCCACATCAGCTCTTATTTTATAGATTTAACATTATAGATGAGACAAAGGGCAGTTGCAGGCAGTCAGGCTTACAGAAGCTGAAACATCACAGTAACTGAAGGGTCTTTCTTGGAAGTTGGGTAAGGAGAGGGTAAGAGGGGGAAATTACTGAACAGGCTACTGACCTACATGACTTTTTACAGGGCCAGATGTGACCTTCATGGACATCTTATCTACAGATGGTTGCCTAGATACATGACCCTCTGCAGACTGCTTATCGTAGTTACATTCTTTTGTGAGTACCAGGAAAAAGGTAATTCTCAGCCTTTCATTTTAGTAACACTTGTTATTCTACCACAATAGTTATGTATGTAATTATAAGTAGATTTGTTAATTGCTAAAATTTCATTGACCCCCCCCATAAAATCCACTTCTTTCATTTATATCAGGTCTGTCTACCATTACTCTCCATTCACATCTAAGTGGAAATATTATAAATCAAAATATGGTTTGAAATATTTACTATATCTATTGAATGACAATAACACAAAAGAGTGTTACTTGTTGTATGACATATTATATAGCATCATATAAAATGTATTATTTGTATACAAAAGCTGTAAAATATATACATCTGTATAAAATTATTTAAAACAAAGATCTCACAAGTCATACACATTCTTCTTATTAAAAGTAAAGTATACGTTGTAGTATCTAAGAAGGACAAATATCTGAAGCAGTAGATGGCAGTATTGTTGCATTTTTTATGAAAGTCTAAAGTTATTGCTGGTCTTTATCCTTCACCCAACAGCCTTCATTTCTTCCTACAGTTTTATAGGTCAATGTGGAAAGATATTGAAATGTTAATTTGAAGACTTTTTAAAAACTAGACAACTTTGATTTGCATTTCCTCTCTGTATAAAGAACTTTACCTGGAGAATGACAGGAGTAAGGAATGAAATGTTTCTGTTCTTTTTCATCTGGTTTATATCACTGAAGCTCAAGGTCAGGGAGTTGGGGAAGCACAGTGAATTGCTGTGGACTCGCCCATTCTCTTCTGCTTTAGTTTACTAAAATTGCAGTGCGCTTTCAAACCTGCATTTCATAATAGCTATTTAGCCTTTAAAATCATTGGATTTCTACATATTGTTTAATGCTAGGGTTAAAAGCAACTTATCAATTTTCATGTAACTTGTTCTCTGCTCTCCCATAGGCATTTTAAAGAAGCATTATTTTCAACAAATAACCAGATCATAAAAAGAGAGGGAAGTAAAGTGTTCTTTTTTTTTGAATAGCATCAAGGAAATGACTATAGGAGATGCCCGAGGAAAGCTGTAATGATGAACTAGAATGAAAGAAGCTATGCATCTGGAAGAAAAGAACAAGGGACATGAGTAATGAGTCATACAGTTAAATTGTTGTCTAAAGTTCTTAAGTGTAAGTGGAACTATAGAACCAACTATAATAATGTGTGCTTTTGCCTCACCAAATTGGAGAGAGTATTCTTTGCTATATCCAATGAGTTTAGTTTTATTTGATTTTTCTTCCAAGTGTACTAGTTCTCAAAAATCAACTTTTTAAAAAAAATTATTCATGCATTGTAGGCATACATCTATGTTAGGTACAAATTAATAACAACATATGTGCCCACATTTCTCATTTGACCCCTTCCCTAGATTCCCAGCCTGCTCCCTCGCCCTTCCTCCATCTCAGTTTGGTTTAGATAGTAACCTTGATGTACATTCGGTGTCCCCCCCACACACCCCTGCTTCCCGTCTATCCCTTTCAGTTAAATCAACTTCTTTGTTTATCGAGGGTCTCTCCTTTTCCATCTGGAGACCCTCTTATGCCCCATCTTTTCCCTAGCATCCACATATTACGGAGAACATATGCTTCTTTACTCTTTGTGACTGGCTGATCTCACTTAACATGATATTTTCCAGTAGCATCCATTTCCCTTCAAAGAACACGATTTTATTCTTCTTTATGGCTGAGTAAAATTCCATTGTGTATATATCCCATAGTTTTGTAATCCATTCATCTGTCGATGGACATCTTGGTTGCTTCCATAGTTTGGTTATTTTGAATTGTGCAGCTATAAACATAGATACACATGCATCGGTCTGGTAGTTTGGTTTCCATTATTTTGGGTAGATACCCAGAAATAGTATTGCTGGATAATATGGTAGGTTCATTCCCATACATCTGAGGATCCTCCATACTGTTTTCCAAAGTGGTTTCATTAGTCTGCAATCCCACGAACAATATATTAGGGTTCCCACTTCTCCACACCCTTGCCAGCAGTTGTTGTTGTTCGTGTTTTTTATGATTGCCATTCTGATTAGAGTTAGGTGAAATCACAAGGTAGTTTTGATTTGCATCTCTCTGATTGCTAATGATGTGAAACATTTCCTCATACATTTATTGGTCATTTGTATTTCAATATATAGGCACAGGTAAAAACTTTCTCAACAAGACCTCCAAAGCACAAGCAACCCAAAGGAAGATCAATACATGGGATTGCATTAAACTGAAGAGCCTCTTTTGCAGCAAAGGAAACTATCAAGAACCTCAACAGAGAGCCTACAGAGTGGGAGAAGATTTTTGCCAGTTACTCTACAGATAGGGGTCTAATATCTAGGATATACAAAGAACTCAAGAAAATCATAGGCAAGAAAACAAATAACCCAATCAAAAAATGGGCAAAGGATCTAAATAGACACTTCACAAAAAATAAACTTAACACTAACATTTTTCTTCACTTTTTATAAAAAGATTAAATTCAATTAAAGTAACAAGCTGAAGGAAGCACTAATTTAATCTTATCAACAATTTTCAAGGACTTTCATCTGTAAGAAAGCAATATGCCATCTTGAAATGATGTGTTATCAATGCTCTTTTTGTAATATTTTCAAAATAATATGGCAAATTTTTGTAATATGCCATAAATAGCTACTGATGTGGGAGCTAGCTGAGCTGCTCTATATGCTTTATAACATAATCAAAATACTGTAGAAAGTTCTTTCTTTGAAATATCTAAATTTGACAAGATAACACAAAATAATTGGGATCAACATTCTCTTTGTGACTTGACACTTGCTTTCATTTTTTGTCTTCAATTTCCACATTACAACTTGAGCAAATAACAATAGCAGTTCATCTTTTCAGTCGGTGTCAATTTTAAAACTATGACTTTCAATAGTACTTATACATTTTACATAATTTTATTTTAGAAACCACCCTTTAAGAAAGTCATTACAGTTATTGCAATTTCAGTTTCCATTGTGAACACCTGGACACAGTTTAATAAATTCAAAGGAGCCTCAAGTCAAATAACAAATACATGGCAGAAATTAAAAATGATAAAGTCTGAAAATCTAAATAAGAAATTATCTTCTACT
The DNA here is from genome assembly GCA_004027655.1 of Graphiurus murinus. Lineage (NCBI taxonomy): Eukaryota > Metazoa > Chordata > Mammalia > Rodentia > Gliridae > Graphiurus > Graphiurus murinus. The sequence continues at coordinate 20,674 of PVLC010006613.1, read as the reverse complement.
CTGGACATCTTACAATTATAAAAATTAGAATGCTGAAATTATTCCTTTTAAGACATAATGATTACTCAAAACCTTTAGTTCTTGTTGAAAAGCTGAGATAAATGCATGATGCATCATTTTACTGTTTTTCAGAGAAGTGTTCACATGAAGTAGAAATAGTACTTATTAAATAGAAGAATTTAATTAATCATTTACATGTATTCATAAAATAATCTATGCCTACTGTTAAAAATAGACTATTATGTGGTAATAACTTGTAAAAGCTACGAGAAATTTTTGAAATTCATGAAGATATTTTAAAATTATATAATATCATTACAATTATTAAAATTTATATGAGACCTTACATATGACAATGGAAATTGCCAAATCTGATATGAAATATGTCAACAAATTATTACAAAAAATAGGACATTTCTCAGTAAAGTTAGTTTCAATATAATGTATATGAGTGTACCTTCAACTAAATCTTTTTGCACTCATTTTTTTGGTAATATTATAAAACCGATACTCAAAAGATTATAGAAAATAGAGGCTGATGCAGACATTTAGATATTTGTTTCTCTATGATATAGAATTATGCTATCAAAAGAGCAGTACAAAAGAAAAAATGTGATCATATTTTAAGTATGTTTTCCTGTCTGCATTTATTTTGTTTGCTATAGAGGAATAACTATATCTGAGACGAGTTAGTTTGGCCAGAATGACATAAACAGTCTGTTTTGAGCTTCCTTGAGGAGTTACCACCATATTGCTAAGAAAGCCAAGTCTGAAGGCCAAGGATCTGTCGATTAAGGGACTTCCTGTTACATTCTAAATACCTGATTCTGTATTCTAGCTATTGGGTATTGTAGTAGATATCCTACTATATATATATATATGAACTTTGTCAACAGTTCTTCTCCATTGTGCTGCTATATGCCAAGCAAGCATGTATGAGGGTTCTAATTAAAATATTTAGTATATGGGAAATTATATATTTAAAAAGTATCAACTTTATTAGGAAAAAAGCATATACTATTTTTTAACCAGTTAGATTAAGAACTAGACTTTGAATAGCACATTACATCTCTCCTTGATACAACTTCAATTTTCCCTTTCATAAATTGACTAAAACTCAATAATTTTAATTCTCTATATAATACCTTCCTTCTATATTTTGCTTTTACTATTAATGCATACATGCTTAATCCATGTACAGTGGTTTGTTTTTCTCTGTCATTGAACATTATCTGATCATTATTGCATAGTCATCAACTGACTAGAAGAGGTTGTGATTTCATCTGCTTAAGTGTCTTTTCTTCTGTATTTAATTTTTTGTATAATATTATATTAAGAAAAATATTATACAAGAAAAATATTATACAATACATTTCTATTTTAACTTCTACAATTTTATTTTAAAGTATATCACAGACATATAATTCAATACTTCTATAATATACATTATTTTGTATAATGAATTATCTTCTATTCTAATATAATTATAATTAAGTATTTTCAATGTGTGCTTGCTCAAGCTTTGAGTCAGTAATTTAAATAAATGTATAGTTTGGAATGTAAGTCTAGCATAAATCATTAGACTCAGTGTTATCTTCTAGTTTTTAGATAATTCTGTTGTCAAGAGTACTTTTAAGGCTTATGGTTTGAGAGTAATCCAGTTGATAGAGGCTCAAAGGTTTGGAGTGATAAAATATGAATTGTTACATATGAATAAATTTGGCAAGCATAACATAATATTTTTTCTGACATATCTTTAGTGCTTAAGTAGGTCCTCATCTACATCATTTCCATATAATTTATGTAATATGATTAGAGAGGTCAGATCCCAGAATAAGAAAAGAGAATTAAGAGTCCTTGCAGAAAATCATACCACCTCGCAACAAATCATATCACCATTTTAATTCTGTAGCCTTACAGTTTAATTGAGACTACCATGATTTAATGATTATCAAGAGTCTCTTTTAGTGCCATTAATAGATTAAACAGCCATTAAACTTGCCCTAGAAGTTCTTTGACCTAAATGAATAATTTTAATTTTTTCTTTGGATCATTTCCATTAAAAACCACATTTGGTTTTACAATAATATATTTCTCTTCTTTTTGGAACCTATGGCTATCACTCATTTTCAATAATTCATTTGAAAAGATATTTTATTCATAAATTCTTCATACCTTTTTATAGAAATGGCACAATGAAAGATATGTCAAATCTCAATTGAGACCTAGTCCTAGTCTTTCCTGAATCAATGGAAGTTCTTAAAGGCAATGAAAGTAAAAGACCAAGTGACATTCACAGGCAAACCAATAAGAATCATTCCAGACTTCCCAAACCAAGTCATAAAAGCTGAGTCAGGAGCAGCATATTTAAAACTCTGAAAGAAAACAACTTCCAGCTAAGATGATTCTACCAAGAAAAAAATCTCTCAAATTCAGTGGGAAAATATAAACCTTAAATGACAAACAGAATTTTATGTTTTCCAAATCCATACTAGATAAAATACCCAAAAGATTAATTATAAAGAATTAATGAGACTCAGTAACCTATGAAGACCCTATTTCAAAACAAACAAAGAGCCAGGCGTGGTGGCGCACGTTTGTAATTCCAGCATTTGGGAGGCTGAGACCTGAGGATCCGGGTTCGCAACCAGCCTCAGCTACCTAGTGAGGCACTCCGCAACTTAGTGAGACTCGTATTCAAAATAAAGAATAAAAAATAGGACTGGGGGTGTAGCTCGGAGGTAGAATGCCCCTGGGTTCAATCCCCAGTACCGCAAAAAAAAAAAAAAAGAATTAATAAATAAATGCTAGAACCAGAGAAACAATAATTTCCATCAAGTAAACAACTAATCAAAGAAAAACAAACACTACCTGAAACAAAATTAAAACTCAAAATGTTAGAAATTAAAAATAATCTCTTAATGATCATATTGGATAATAAATGGCCTCAATTCACCAATAAAAAGACATAAAGAGGCTAAATGGATTAAAATTTTTTTTTTTTTTTTTTTGCGGTACTGAGGATTGAACTCAGGGACATTCTACCTCTGAGCTACACCCCCAGCCCTATTTTTTATTCTTTTATTTTGAAACAGGGTCTCACTAAGTTGCGGTGGGCCTCACTAGGTAGCTGAGGCTGGCCGCGAACCCAGATCCTCCGGTCTCAGCCTCCCGAATGCTGGGATTACAAGCGTGCGCCACCACGCCCGGCTGGATTAAAAATTTTGATCCATCTACATGTTGCCTACAAGAAATACATCTTACAAGTAAAGATACTCAAAAATTAAATGTGAAAGTCAGGAGCATGCTAATCCATGCTAGTTGAACTTGAAGACAAGCAATAATAGCAACAATGATATCCGACATATTAGACTTGAAGCCTGAACTTATCAGAAGAGAAAAAGAAGGTGTTTATTTATTTATTTATTTTTTTCAGAACTGGGGATTGAATTCAAGGGCATTCTACCTTTGTGCTATACCCCCAGCCTTATTTTTTATTCTTTATTTTGAAACTGAGTCTCACTAAGTTGCACAGTGCCTCATTAGGTAGCTGAGGCTGGCCGCGAACCCGGATCCTCGGTCTCAGCCTCCCAAATGCTGGGATTACAAGCATGTGCCACCATGCCCGGCTTAGCAGGGTTTTTTTCTTTCTTTCTTTCTTTTTTTATACTGGTAAAAGGAACAATCCAGCAAGAGAATATAATAATTGTCAACATTTATGCCACAAATATAGACACAACCACTTTCCTACAACAAACTCTTCATAAGATTAAGCCCCACATAGATCCAAATAAAATAATATTGGAGACTTAAACACTCCTTTCACACCACTAGACCGATCTTCTAAAATGTCAGTAAAGATACCACAGACCTAATGAACACTGTAAACCAAATGTACATACTAGACACGTATGACACATTTAGAATATTCTACCCAAATTCAGTTGAATTCAGTTTTTTCAACTACTCACTGAATCTTTGGAGAAGTCCAAAATAGACCACATCTTGGGCTACAAAGTGAGCACTAGCAAATTCAAAAAATTTGACATAATCCCTTATGTCTTTTCAGACCACAATGGAATGGAACTAGAAATCCACTAAGAAACCCTAGAGAAACTCCTTAAGCACATGGAAACTGAATACCACACTGCTGGATGAGGAATTGATCATAAAAGAAATAAGAGGAGAAATTAAGAAATTCCTAGAAACAAATGAAAATAGAAACAAAATATGTCAAAATTTCTGGGAAATTCATAGTACTGAGTGTTCCTATAAGAACAGAAAATCACCAGATAAATAACCTAATGACATCATTTAAAGCACTTAAGAATAGTCTGACTCAAAAGCCAGTAGAAAACAGGAAATTATTAAAATCAGAACAGAAACCAGTCAAACAGCCAATAAAAAATAGAGAAAATCAACAAAATCAAAAGTTGTTTTCTCAAAAAATAAATAAATAAATAAATAAATAAACAAGATAGATAAACCACAAGCCAAACTAACCAAAAGAATAGAGAATTACCAGCATGGAAATCTAGTGGATTATCAGAAACTACTTTGAAGAATTAGGGGGAGGGAGGGGGAGGGAACGGGAATGGGGAGGGAATCGGGGAAGGGGTCAAATGAGAATTGTGTGCAAATATGTTGTTAACAATTTGTACTTAACAAAGATGTACGCTATATTGCACGAATTACTAATTAAAAAAAAAAAAAAAAAAGAATTATACTCAAAAAAATGGAAAACCTAGAACAAATTGATAAATTTCTAGACACATACAAGCTTCCTGAATCAAGAAGATATAGAATGTTTAAATGAAAAAATAGTAATAAAAAAAAGATTATTGCAGCACTAACCAGCCTACTATCAAAGAAAATCCCAGAGCCAGATGGCTTTCTAGGTGAATTTCATGAAACCTTTATAGAAGAACTACTCTTAATACTTCTCAATCTATTCCATGAAATAGAAAGAAACAATACTCTCCCAAATACATTCTATGAAGCCAAAATCACATTAATACCAAAGACAAATAAAGAAAGCTCAAGAAAAGAAAATTAGAGGCCTATATTATTGATGAACTTAGATGCAAAACTGCTTAACAAAATATTGCCAATGTGCATTCAAACCACAAAAATATACAGAAAACTCAGGTAACTCACCACTACAAAAAGAAATAACCCAATCAAAAAATGGCAAGTGAACTAGCTAGACAATTTATAAAAGAAAAAATACAAATCAGAGAGATGCTAATCAAAACTACCCTGAGATTTCACATAACCCTAATTAGAATGGCCATCACTAACAGTACAAACAATAACAAATGCTGGCAAGGGTGTGGAGAAGTGGAAACCCTAATACATTGTTGGTGGGATTGCAGATTAGTGCAACTACTTTAGAAAACATTACGGAGGATCCTCAAGCAAATGGGAATGAACCTACCATATGACTCAGCAATACTACTTCTGGGTATATACCCAAAAGAATGGAACCAAATTACCAGACTAATGCATATGTAGCTATGTTTATAGTTGTACATTTCTCAATTGCCAAACTATGGAACCAACCAAAATATTCATCAATAGATGAGTGGATTACAATACTATGGAATATGTACACAATGGAATTTTACACAGCCATAAAAAAGAACGAAATCATGTCATTTGCAGGGAAATGGAATGAACTCGAGAACATTATGATAAGTGAGATTAGCCAGTCACAAAAAGTGAAAATTTGAATGTTCTCAATAATATGTCAAAGCTAGGTAGAAAATGTGACATAGAATGGACTCTAGACAAAGAAGAAAAAAATCTTAGATGATTAAAGAAGGTTACTTAACTATTGTAGATGAGAAGGGGAAAGAGGGAAACACTCTAATGCTCATGATGTATATCCACACACATCAAATCAGTTACTAAGCTAAACAGGATAAGGAGGGAGGAGGGAGAGAATGGGGCAGGAATTGGGAAAGGACTAAATGAGTGATGTGTGTATGTATGCCTCTACCTTCCTGTAAGTCATAAAGATGTATTATTACAATGCACAAATAAATTAAAAACACTTAACTAACTACTTAATTAAAGTAAAAAGAAGATAATATAAAAGGAGATGTAGAATCTGATCCAAAATGAATGAGTTCTGAGAACAAATATTCCAGATTTTCACCAGTGAAGACCAGTTTAGTCATGGATTGGAGAAAATTTTCAATATGCAACACTGGGATAAAATTGAGGTCAAGTACTGGGTTTCTTGAAAGGAGATGATTTGAGCTGAGTGAGACTCTGGGGAGACCAAAGCAGACTACCACAGACTACAGTACAACAGAGAGAAAAATCTGATAGACTGTAGGGGATTCTTCTCAAATCTTCTAATGAGTAGTGATCATTTTATGTATATGAGAAAAATCTCAAAGTTAAAGAAAGAACCACCAACAAAGGTAGAAACAAAGACAAAAGATCAAACCAAAACAAACAACAACAACAACAAAACAGTACCTGGAACCAATACATACATTGAAATAGTGTCTATTTTTACAAGCTAGTGTTGAAAACCTATTTTATGAGTCACAAATGAAGAGTATTCAGAAAGTTCTTGTCATTGATCAAAGTATATTTCAAATAAAGAATATTTTAAAATAATAAAGTTATTGATTTGATGGTTACATGAAATTCTAAATGTTTGTGACTCTAATAAAAGAATTTAAAAATATATGATACAAATTTGAGAGAACTGTAAGGAGGAACAGTCAAATCCTCCAATCGGCTCACAACTTTCAACTTTCTTCTTTAACAAACTAATTGTAAGAGTACATAAAAACTGAGATACTTGACAGATACCAGCAAACCACTTTCCTTAATTGACTCTTATAAACATTTTCATATAACAGCAGCAAAATAAACATCACAGAATCTTTAACCCCAAAATACAGTGGAAAAGAAATTCCATTCTGGAAATTACATATGCTAACATTCTCATAGAGGTTATCATACAGATATGCTCAACTTTAAAAAATGCATAAGTTAAATATAATTAATACACTTTGAGAGGTTTAAATCTAGAAATTTATTCCTGATCTCTTACTTTGTGTACATTTAACATTGGATAATAATTTTAAAATATCAATTAAAAATAGTCTAAAATGTTGAGTCATTGCATTATATGTAATTTATTTCAATATATTCTAGAGTCAAAGAGAATTCACTCATCCATTTATATTCTTCTTATTAAAAATGAAAAAAATATATTAAGATTTTTTTATTTACTTTAACCCTACCTTCTTCTGTCATATTTCAGTTTGTGAAACATAAATGCAAGGAGGAAGATTTTTTAAAAAATGTTACTAGGAATTTCTCACTGTTTAAGAAAATAGGCAATACTGAGATAGAGAATATAAAATAATTCATTACATATGTAGAAAGATGAGAATAAGAAATGAAAATTTTGGAACATATTCAATAATTTGAAAGAGTTCAGTGCTGAAGCAATAAACCAGTAGCCAGGAAACCACTCAGCAGTTATCAATATAAAAAATATACTATGGGATCAAAAATAAAAAATGTAGTATTTCCATGAAAATATATTTTTCATTCTTTCCTATCATCCTATTTATGAACCCCTTTACTGATCCTATAAATATTCACATCTAAATGCATGCTTAAATAACAAGTTATTTTATGAGAACAAGATAATTAAATTGCTTTCAAAAATTCTCTTTTAAAATGAATAAAGTGAAATTGAATGATTGTCTTAATATTTGAACATATAAGTCAAGTGAAAGTGAGAATGTGGAATACTTAAAATGACAAATTGACATGTGTTATAATTAGAAAACACTATTTTTCTAAAATTTCGTCTGCTTTTTTAGTCTTTTCTTTTTTACTATACATGATTAAGATAGTAAGTGATTATTTAAGATCCTGTATTTATTATTTTAGTACATCAATTAATCTTTGATTTTAGTTTTATGGTTTATCCTTAATGGTCAAATATTTAAAATATATATAAAACCTAAAAGGCAATATAATATGCTGCAATGTACACATCACTCTTTAATAATTATATAATTAGTGCTAATTTTGTTTTATATACAATCATTACCAATCATTCTCTCCTACTGAAATATTTCAATCCTTAAATATTTCAGTACCTATTCTAATTTAAGGACTCAAAACCATGACCACAGTATGATAGATTATCATAAGTAATAATAATATTATTTTAAAGTAACATCCAATATCAATGTAAATTTTACCAAATAAACAATGTAACAATACTTTAAATAAGTAGTACATTAATTAGCTTTTTAAAAGAAAATATTCAGGCTAGAGGGTCGTTCTGTGGTAAAGCATTTGCCTAGAATGTGCAAAGCCCTGGGTTCAATCTCTAGCACCATACCAAAGAAAAAAAATCTAAGTCTTCTTTAATGTAAACTTTTAAAAATTATTTTCTATTGCTAAACATAATTTTATTTTGTGATTAGGTATTATTTTGTTTATATATATATACATATATATATATATGTATATATATATCCTTTAACTTGTATCTAGTTTTGAACTTTTATAAATAAAATTTATAATAAATTAAAATCATACAAAAGTTGTTAAACTTGTTGCATTTGAATTCCATTCCATCCACATTCTTCTCAATGGTTGCTTTGTTTATTTTTCTAGTCCTCTTTTTTAGTTATTCTTTTTTATATTTAAGCTTACTTCATTTTAGTTTAACTTGCACTTAGATAATGATAAAAGATAAATCTCAGGAGAAAGCATTAAACTTTCTGTGAATTTTTAAAAATCAAATTGATTGATGTATTTAGCATTTTAATTCTATATGCATACTGTTCCATCTCCAAAATTCCTAAGTATATTTCAAGGAAACCCCTTGATGCAATAATGAGATTGTATTTTATATGAAGTAAGTGTAATCTCTCTAGGAATCTTTACTAATGTGTAAATATATATTGAATAGATAACAACAGGTCACCAATTCAAAAACCTGTGTAAAGAAGTACAACTCAATATAGAAAAAAAATTTTACTCTCATATTTTTTGATAGAATATTTTAAATAATTTTGTATCATATGTTAACCTTATTTCCTTTTTATTAAAATATATTACTATTTTCTTGAAACTCTAAATCACTTTATTCATTTTCTCCTTTCTTTACATTGTTCTGTACCCCAGGAATTTATCATCTATTCACTGCATCATTAAGCTTCCTTGTTTGGCCTCTTGTAAAACTTCCCAATGGACAATACTGTAAATATTCCATCTTTTTGGCTAGCAATAACAATAACTTTCCATGACTGAAATTCTTACTGGATGAACCTTTTCCAGGTCCAAATAGATCCACTTCTAAGTAATTTTGTATATTACCACATAATACCTAAAACTAGCCATGGATTTCCACTGCTAATAGTTCTGCATCACTCTTCATTTTTTGTTGATTTTGAAGTGCAACTTTGTAAATTTTTCTTTACTACTTTTTTCCTCTGAAGAACTCTTTTGAGTGGGTTATTGCTTTCTTTTCTGATGCAATACAATGAATCTTTCTTTACTACACCAATTATCTTGATATTTCAACAGTATCTGTTACCTATCTGTACTGCACCATAGTCTCTTAGTTCAGCTTTCTCCCCCTGGAGTGTTGGACTGAGCACCTAGGAAGTGAGGAGAGGAGGGTACTAAGCGAGGATACAAAGTTAGAACTCCTGGTTATGACATTCCAGCAAATAGAGACCAAGAGGAAAGTATATTGGATATTTTCTCAAAGTGAATGTGAAATTCTTTACTTCCTAACAGTGTTCATGGTTAAACTGACTCAGGGATCACTTGCCAACACTTTTATGACACACATTATGAAACATCTGGCTACCAAAAATATCTCTATAAATCTCTCTCTCTCTCTCTCTCTCTCTCTCTCTCTATATATATATATATATATATATATATATATATATATATATATTCATTCTCATCCAGCAAAACTGATATCCAAGTCTGTACATACTTATATGATAAATAACAGTAATTTTGTATTACTCTTTTGAACAATTGAGAACTCCACCATTACTTATTAGACACAAATTAAGTACAAATAATATTGAGCACATTCTTATTCATTCGTTCTTTTTAAAAAATAACTTAAAATCAGCATGAAGTAAAATGTTTACATCTTTGAAGTGCTTGTTAACACATGCATAAGTGGATAAATGGTTGGTAAGGATTTTTAAGCACCTTAGCCTTGGTGCCTACATTTCTCTACACTATTCCATTCTTATTAGCATCTTTTTATTGAGGAAACCAAGGTGATTATCACAATGTGATTATGTATTTGGCTAAAAGGTATACAGTGGGTTCATGAATCTGATTCGTATTTGAACCCACACAATTTTCCTTTTATGTTCATGGTATTGACCAATATATCCTGCTGACTCTTGATACAGCTAAAATATTTTTTATTTAATAAATATAATAATTGAAATATTTCTAGCAATTACTGTCACTTTTATTCTTATTTACAGGGCAATTAACACTGTGATATTATTTAAAGAGCTATACAAGCTAAAGGATCACTAAGATAAAAAGCCAATTTTATTCTGAAGTATCTATCTTTGCCTTTTCAGTAAGTTAAAGTTTTGGACTGAAGCCTACTAGAGAATATAGAGTTCTGAATTACACAGCATATTTCATAAACCAGTGGTTAAAATGACATACAGAGGTTTCACAGGAACATTCACACATAAGAGGAAAAATGGCACTGATTGGATTAGAAGTAGAAAGACAAATGTACTTTTATCCTTAAAGGTTAGAAGAAAAATGGGTCTTTCAGCTCTGTAAGTGAGCAGAACAAGCAATCCAGAAGCATTATTTGTGTGAAGGAGTGTGTAGAATCTGTTCCATTTGTCAGGAGTATTGGTTGTTGAGGCATAGAAAAAATTGACTTATGGTTCAGGCCCAGGAGCAGTGGACACATGTTCAGAGCAATATTAGCAGCTTAAAGGTGATTCACATGCTCAAAAACTCTCAGAAGCATCATCTTCCCAAATGACCAGTTCTTCAAGTTTTAATATGGTTTGAAAGAAGTTAGGCTTGGTTAACCTGAAGAAATGGAAAATGGGTGAAATTGTTCAAACTTTAAAGGATATATGATACTCATTCTTGTAAACTTTTCTTTTATGCATAATATGCATTAATTGGGAAAGTGAGTAGTGCTTTTCCTTTGAATGATATTCAGTTTCTATGTAGAAAATTTCTCAGAAGGTATTTTTGAAACCTAACAACAATAAAAAAAGATTATTGAAATCAGACTTTCTAGGACTACTAAATTGCATTAGTAACTTGAAAAAGATTATTGAAAACTGAGTATCTATAATATTAATAGGAAATTCAAGGCTTGGCATGATGACTCATGCCTATCATTCCAGTACTTGAGAAGTTCAGACAGCAGTATTCTATGTTTAAAGCAGTCTCAGCAATTTAGCAAGAACTCCAGCAACTTAGATAGATCAAAATTTAAAAATTGTTTGAAAATAAAAAATGTAAAGGTTGGGGATGTAGCTCAGAGGTAGAATTTCCCTGGGTTCATCCCTCAGTACCAAAAAAAAAAAAAAAATGCACATTGATAGTGAAAACCTGGATTCACAGAGCATGTTTGATATTGTAAACTTTTTAAGATCTATAGTAACTAAAAATAACTTAGAGCTGTGTATTGTGGCACACACTTGAATCTCAGTACTTGGGAGGCTGAGACAGGAGGATTGCAAGATTGCAGTTAGCCTCAGCAACTTGTGAGGCCCCTTACAAATTAGTGAGATGCTATTTTAAAATAAAGAACACAAAATAGGACTGCAAATGGAGCTTGGAGGTAGAATGCCCCTGAGTTCAATCCCCAGTAACACACACACACACACACACACACACACACACACACACACACACACACAAATAATACTAATAATTTGATGATCTTTTGTGACCATTGTGGAATATGCATCTATACATTGAATATTAGTAATATCTACATACATATATGTACAACTGGTTTCAGCATTCAAAATATTTTCAAATCCAATCATTTTTTTCTCTAACTGTGTTCGGTCAGAATTTTCACGGCTATAATCCAAAGATCTGACCAATAATTTAGAGGAAGATTTATTTTTATGTGCTTTTTTGGTGCATTATAATCTCACATCATAATGTAAATCATGTTGAGAATGACATACATGCACACAACACTTGTTGCTCCCCTTCCCTCCTCCCCATCTCACCCCTTCCCATATAGAGTGCTGAGACTGACATTGGTATTTTCACATATTAACACATAGTCAATGGTAGTATTTCCATTAATGAATCTCAGTCTTCCCACTCCCCTTCCCTTAGACCACTTCCCTGGCTCCTCTGAGGTTTCTTCTCTATTATTAGAGTCCCTCTGGTATCCCAGTTACTCCCTAGCTTGAGCATATTAGAGAAAAATATGCCCCTTCATTTTCTGTGACTGGCTAATCTCACTTAACATAATGTTCTCCATGTTCTTCCATTTTCTTGAAAATGACATTATTTTATTCTTTTTTGCTGAGTAGAATTCCATTGTGTGTATTTCCCATAACTTTGCAATCCATTCATCTGTTGATGTACCCCTGGGTTGGTTCCATAATTTGGATGTTATGAATCGTACTGCTGTGAACATGGGTATGCATATATTACTGTAGTTCTCTGATTTCAACCTCTTGGAAAGATACCTAGAAATGTTATAGCTGGATCATATGGTGGATCAATTTCAAGTTTTCTAAGGAATCTCCACACTGATTCCATAACAGCTATGATGATTCCCATGCACATGTAAAATTCTAATAAAACTTGTATGTTTTCTTTTTAAAATATGTTTTATGTCAATTTAATTCTTTATTCCAGACAAGGACCTGAAGAGAACAGAAAAGAATTTTTTTCCCCTACAATATTGAAGGAATGTCTTTCTGAGATGAGTATGAATGTGTGGTAAGAAGGAGTGACCTCAGCAAATAATTGTGTAGAGAACATTGTGTAGAGTGTCAGACCATCAAGATAAGGAAAATATATGGTTTTTTTTTGTTTTTTTTTTTTTTGTTTTTTTTTTTTGCGGTACTGGGGATTGAACTCAGGGGCATTCTACCTCTGAGCTACCCCCCCAGCCCTATTTTTTATTCTTTATTTTGAAACCGAGTCTCAGTAAGTTGCGGAGTGCCTCACTAGGTAGCTGAGGCTGGCCGCGAACCCGGATCCTCCAGTCTCAGCCTCCCGAATGCTGGGATTACAAGCGTGGGCCACCACGCCCGGCTAGGAAAATATATGTTTTTGAGGAAGAATTAGAAAGCCTTCATCACAAGGCAGAGTGAGCACCAGGGTGGGGGATGGAAGAAAAAATTGACAAAACTACAGAAGTAGAAGCCAAATGATTAAAAAAAATCATGGCAGCTACATGTTTTTACATTGTGGAATGCTTTAAATAGATTAAATTATCTGTAAAACATGGATTAATCTCAGAAGGCCTAGATTAATCACATTTAATCTCTAGAATTGCATGAAGTTTATAGTGACTCTTATAGGGACATTAGCAAACATCAACTTTTTATGTAGGTGATATGGTAACTATAGTTTCATGAGTTATTAGGGACATGTTATCCAAGCTTCTCATTATTGTTTAGTGATTAGTAATTGAATATATGATCTGTATCTGTTTTCATTGAAGTCTTGAGGGTTTTGGTGGGTAAGACAGTTCAAGTAGTTGGAATGTGCTAGGGTGATCAGATTACTACAATATATTCTCCCCAGGAGCCAAATGTCCTCTGCCATCTGCCAAAGTAAATTATCCAGAGGCTGGGACCATCTGGCTGTGACATTTGTAACCCCATTGATTCCTGGGGCTGATTAGGTTGTCCCTGTCCTACCTCACTGTTTTCTGTGTGTCCTTCCTGAAACTTTCTGTTCAGTTGAAGAAGGTCATTTTCTCTGATAGATGAGGACTGTTCTTCAGTCAAAAGTATACAGATCTTTTTCTGGAACCTCCAAATAACCTTTCAAGACAAATTATATGAACAACACAATCAAGTATATTTATATTCCATGGGTTTATTAATTTACTAAGAATATTACATCTTATATAAGACTGAAATCCACTACAATTTTTGCCTTTTTGTTGCAGAAAACAAATAACTTTTATCTTCAGTGCTGCATTTTTTGAAGTAAATCTTAAAACATTAAAAATAGATTTCAAAGTAAAAATGCTTTACTGTTGGCAGAATGAACTTATGAAGGCTATGCTTTTTTATTATTTGATTGGGAAACATAATTACTAGAGTTAATATCTTTTCTATTTGAAACATCTGATGAAATAACATAAAACTAACATTAATTATTTGTGATTTTTTTCTTTCTCTTTGGAGTCAACATAATATCAAGTATCAGTTCACTTTTTATACATGAAGAAGACAACTTGGAATAAGAAATTGAGAAAAAAACATTTTTATAAGAAAGTCATTTGATCTTAAAAAACACAAACCTCATGCTTCAATGAATAATATGTAAATACAACTTCTGCAGGTTTGCTTGACATCTCCTTAAAATAACTGCAAGTTTTTGGAACATGCTTAATTAAGTTTCCTTGACATATTTGTGTTTCTAGTTTTCTATTGGCAGTGATATCACTAGAGCCTTTGTAGTGGAGACTAAATTTCTATAAATACTATGTGCTATTTCTGCATATACATCAATTTCACTAAATTTTGAAATTAGTTTTGAATTAATTACTCTCCCTTATGAATTAATTACTCTTATTTAGCTTATATCTTGGAAATATATTTTATAGAATAAAAAACACATCTAACCCAATAAAGTTATTACTATATATGTTATTGCAATGTCATTATATTTTACACCATACTCTATCCTCAATCATCCTCATTGGTAGGGCTACCCAGCCTTTATTTAATGTACACATTTCATAAATGCTTAATCTACAGTTCACAAGCTTTCCATTTAAACCTTAAAGTTTGTGGCCTGAAAATTTTAAATGTTACATAACTCCCTACATAAGAAATGACTCACCTGGCCAGAATACCTAGTGGCTGAAAGAGGAGTATAATTGAATAATTGTAATTATCTCATTATCACCAGGGACCAAAATTTTCTGGTGAAGTTGACTTTGTTCCAGCATGCTTGAGTTTATAATGAATTATCTCACTATGTGATGGTTGCTATAGTTTGGATTAGAAGTTTTTCTGAGGGAAATTTTTTTTGTAGGGGAGGGGGAGTACTGAGGATAAAACACAACTGTTTTAGTGGAAGCACTAATAATATATTTTTTAAGAAATAAAATAAGTCACAAATAAACTTTCTTTTAAGACATTAGGCTGATTATTTGAATTATCTCTCTATGTGATGGCTGCTATAGTTTGAATTACAAATTTTCTTGAGGGCTCTTTTTTTGTTGTGGGGGAGTACTGAGGATTGAATACAGAGTCATTCTACTTCCTAGATATATCTTAGGCCCATTTTTTAAATTTTTGAAACAGGTTCTCACTAAGTTTCTGAGAATCTTACTGAGTTTTTGAGTTTGACGTTGAATCTGTGATCCTCTTGTCTCAGCCTCCCATGTACTGGAAGTACAGGTATACACCACTGCACCTGGCTCTGAATGCCCATATTTTAAAGGCTTGGTCCCTAGGCTGGCACAATTGGAGGTACTGGAAACTTCAAGAAATAGACACCAGTGAATCTTTAGATTATTGAGGTCATGTTACTAAAAGGGATAGTGAGACCAAAGACTCTTCATCTTCCTTACTTTTACATCTTGAGGTGTGTAGTTCTTTGCCACCAGCTACTTTTGTCATGATAGATTTCCTCATAATATGCCTGGAACAATGGATCTAATTGATCATGGTCTGAAACCATGAAAGTTGTGAGGTAAAATAAATTTGTACCAAATTTTGTAAAACAAATACTACTTGACATAAATTGAAAGTAAGCTCCAATAGAATAATAGCAGATGTTATTTCAATAGCCCATCTTTACAAATAGGCTATTTAGATTAAGGAAAACACAGAAGAGATTTAAATTATACTGTTGATGAAACAGAATTAAACAAACATCTACAGAATATTCCATCCAATAGCAGGAGAATACACACTCTTTTCAGTAGCTCATGAACTTTTTCAAAATAGTTCATATTTTATGTCATAAAACAAATCTTAGTAAATATAAAAAATTGAAATAATTTCTTATATGTAATCTGATCATAATGAAATGAAAGTAGAAATCATCTATAAGATAAAATTAAGAAATTACAAACTGAACAATTTAGTCATACAGGATTAATTTGCAAATTAAGTAAATGTAGAAAGAAAATATTGAGGCTACGACAATTTTAAATATATATATATATATATATATATATATATATATATATATATATATATATATATATATATATAGACAGCCTGGAGTGGTGGTGGCACACCTACAATTCTAGTACTTGGGAAGTTGAGACAGGAACCAGATTTGAAATTAGGCGTCAGTAACTTAGTGAGGTTGTCAGCAACTTAGCGAGACCCTGTTTTGAAATTAAAAAAAAAAATGAAATAAGGCTGGAGGTGTAGTTTGGAGGTAAAGTTCCCCTGGGTTCAATTCCCAATACCAAAATAAATATACAAATATATAAATTAATGAATTAATATGTATGAATAAATAATGGCAGATAGAAACTGAGAAAAAAAAGAGACCTCAGATAGAAGCAGAGACTCTAATAGAATTGTCAAAGGTGTTTAAGGGAGATTCAGGAGGAATAGAGAAGTACAGAGAAGCTAACAGTTTAAATAAAGCTGTCTATGTATATGAAATTACCAATGGTAATCTCAATGTCATGTATAGGAGAAAGCAGGGAGGATGTGAGATCCAGGGTGAAATGGGCTAAGTGTTGTGTGCATGAATATTCCCATTACTCTATAACTTGATATGAGGCACAATTACAATGTACCAGTAAAAGTATAAAACAGATCAAAATTTCCATAAGTCAACAAGGCTTAATTTCAGGGAGATATAGAGAATATACCATGAAGAATATACCATGAGGTGTCATAAGGGATTGTTACCAACTAGTAATGGGCTCCTTTGCTCAGTTCAAATAGAAATCACAAAAAGGCAAAATACAGCTCTTTTGATGTTTCAGCTCTTAGTTATTATTATTGCCTCTTAATGTCAACCAGCTCAGCCATGGTATCTTTTGCTCAACTGGAGACTGAAACCACAAAAAAAGCAAACAGCAGTTCCATCCAATTGAGGACTTATTGGGGCTTATGTTGGTGCACAAGGAAGGCAGTGAATGGAGCAAAGTTATTGCACTGGTTCCCCAAGGACAGAAGAGAAGCTTATATAGTCAAAAGGGGCAGGCTTGTGCAAGCACAGTCAGGTGCTTACATGGCCACAGATGTTCTCTGTTTTCATGCCAGCTCTTTGCTCTTGACATTGGAGTTTGCCCCTGACATGGTGATCTGCAGATGTGCTTTGGCTCTATCTGTAGTTGGGTGTCATCAGAGACTGGAAGTGCCCACTATCACCATCACAAGAGGCTATGGAGAAGTTCCTTGGAGAGCCTTCAGAGCCATTGCTTTCTGAGTTCCAGCGGGTACAACAGTGAATAGAAGAATGATGGTTGCTGCTTGAGCTGCAGAAGCTGTAGAAGCTGGTGCCCAGCATTTTAGGTAACACCATTACTGATCCCTGCTCTACCTCCTTCTTCTATTGCAGGCCTGCCATGTCCCTGAAATGGTGGAGGTTATACACAGAAACATCTTGTGTCTAATACAAACATAGTACGGGGAGGGAAGAGAGAATGGAAAGGGAAGATAATGGTGAAGGGCACAGACCAAGTAATGTTATTCAAACATATAAATGCATCATTATGAATATCACTGTGAATTAGTTAGAATATACCAATAAAATTAATTTAAAAACAGAAAAATAACAACAACAAAAGTCCTTTGGGGAGGGTCAGGTCCCTTCTAGTCTCTCTCAGAATGAGAAACATCATAATGTGTACGCCCAGGATCAATCACATAACTTATCTTTATTATATCCTTTCCAGTTTATAATATTTTAATTTTTATGTGGAAAATGTTAGTTGTACTTCCACTTTTATGGTTTCTAGGTTTTGTATAGTGTTTTTGATGATATAGCTATCATAATACCACAAATGGCCAGGCTCAGTCCTACATGCCTGTAATCCCAGTACTTGAAAGGCAGAGTAGGAACAGTGGATCACAGGTTTTAGGCCAGAGTATAGTAGTTTAGCAAGACCCTGTTACAAAATAAAAATAAAATAGGTCTGAGTTGCAGCTCAGAGGTAGAAACCCACCTGAATCCAATCCTCAGTACTACACACACACACACACACACACACACACACACACACACACACACACTAAAATAGTACTCTGATAAGTTCTTACTTTGTAAACTGACTTTTGCTTGTCTATTTAGTTTTTGCATCATTATGTTTTTTTGAAAATGTTAGGATTAGTCTTTTTTTTTTACAAATTCACAAGCACTACTTGAACATCTAATTCTATACCTATATTAGTAACATTAACTATCTTAGCTAATGTTACTAATATAGGTATAGAATATATATATAAAAGAATATATAAATATATATATATATATATATACATTTGTTTCTTTCTTTTGTTTTGTTTGTTATAAGAAGCAACAAAAATTAAGTAAAAAATGGAGATCACATGGTGACTTGAAGTAATGTGGGAAAATATGCTACTATTTCTTTCATTCCTGAGTATAGAAAATCTATTTTTCACTTTAATCACCACTTGCCAAAACTTGTGAACAGATTCTGTGGTCTCTTCCATATGTAAAGATAGACTATAGATATTGTGAAGAGATGACCTCATGAGGTAGCTAGTGTTAGAAGTAGCTATTGCTAAGGTCCTAATTTGATTTATTGCCTTAAAATTTAAAAAAGTAGACATAATTTTCATTAGAGACCAAGTAACTTCTTAACAGCCATTTGAGAAGGAATGAACATCAAATAACATTGATTATACTAGTAGCTATTGTCTCTTCATAACCTTTTTAAATACTGTAATGACAGAGTGCTCACTTACATATTTGAAGCCATATGAAACCAAAGGAAAGAATGGGCAAATCCATAAATCTACTTAAAATAGCACTAACAAGCTCTGATTGAATATACACAGGAGGACCTACAGTCTCTATTTTTTTTTCTTTCTTGGTAAATTCCCCTACTAGCAATTTCCAGATTCCTAGGAAATTCTCCAGTCATTTTAAAACCTTTTGGATGGTGTATAAAGTCCACCATCCAAAGGTCCACATTTAGAAAGTCAGCATTATCCCAATACACTTCTACATAATTAACTGTGTGACATTTGTCTCTGTGGTACTCTGATTTCTCATCCTCAAAGAATGTAGTAAAGGTAGAGAGATAGTATATGGCTTTTAAATTACATTGTAGTAGAAATAGTTATGGTATTTTTTATGTTTAATTACTCCCCAAACCAGAAAGGCTTACCGATTTACATTCATGAATTTCTGAAATCTGAAATGTTAAGGTCTTCAGAAGAAATGTAATGAATTACTGTTCAGATACTTCGAAAAAAGTATTTTTTAAAAATTTTTTATTGTAGTAATTCGTGCAATATAGCATACATCTTGGTTAAGTACAAGTTTTTAACAACATATCTGCACACAATTCTCATTTGACCACTTCCCCAATTCCCACCCCATTCCCTCCCCCTCCCTCCCCTTCAGGTTCACTTCAGTGAGTGACCTTGATATGATTGTGTAAGTACATCATGTGCCTTAGGGTGTCCCTCTGCCCCATGCATCCACTACAATTAAATCGACTTCTTTGCTTATCGAGGATCTCTCCATTTCATCTGGAGACCCTCTTATGACCCATCTTCTCCCTAGCATCCGCATATTAGGGAGAATATATGCTTCTTTACTCTTTGTGACTGGCTAATCTCACTTAACATAATGTTTTCCAGTTGCATCCATTTCCCTGCAAAGAACATGATTTTGTTCTTCTTTATGGCTGTGTAAAATTCCATTGCGTACATATCCCATAGTTTTGTAATCCATTCATCTGTAGTTGGACATCTTGGCTGCTTCCATAGTTTGGCTATTGTGAATTGAGCTGCTATAAACATAGATACACATGCATCGGTCTGATAATTTGGTTTCCATTCTTTTGGGTATATACCCAGTAGTAGAATTGCTGGGTCATATGGTAGGTTCATTCCCATTCGTCTGAGTATCCACCATACTGTTTTCCACAGTGGTTGCACTAGTTTGCACTCCCACCAACAATGTATTAGGGTTCCCACTTCTCCACACCCTCACCAGCAGGAGTTGTCGTTCGTGTTTTTTCTGATTGCCATTCTGACTGGAGTTAGGTGAAATCTCAGGGTAGTGTTGATTTGCATCTCCCTGATTGCCAATGATGTGGAACATTTCCTCATACATTTATTGGCCATTTGTATTTCTTCTTTTGTGAAGTGTCTATTTAGGTCCTTTGCCCATTTTTTGATTGGGTTATTTGCTTTCTTAGTTGCGATTTTCTTGAGTTCTTTGTATATCCTAGATATTAGACCTCTATCTGAAGTGTAACTGG